>CAKOES020000555.1:0-23924 GCA_933207985.1 Pelobates cultripes
CAGAGTCATTCTCTGGAGGAGGGACCTACCGTGATCATCAATTTTAGATAAAACACTTTTTGGTTTGTAACCCCAGGCAGGCCCGGCATTCCATCCCGCCGCCCCCCAATGGTTACAGTTGTGCCCCCATTGTTTGTCAACTACACAAACATAGGGGTCTTTTGAATGAGGGATATCTCTATAGATATTCTGAATCTGTGACGTGGGGAATGGGCATTCTACGATGTCACAGTAGTCAAAAGTATAAGTAGCCACACGGGTACATGATGAATTATACCAGAAGGTGTACCCACTAGCATCTTTGGTGATGGCCACCTGCTGGGCTTTAAGGAGACCAACTAAGGAGATAATGTACCAGAGGCACATGGTTGCATAGAGTTAGCTTCCTCTGGGGCAGGTGTCTTCTTGCAATGGGAAGCGTGGATCCAGTTAGGCCTTCCGGCCAATTTGGCAGAGGTAGGGGAGATCAGGAGAACTTGGAACGGACATTTACTGTTTTCGCACAAATTTCTTGACCAGAACCCAGTCATCGGGGAGCAGACTGTGGTTGCCTGTGTCAGAATCAGGATCTGGAATTGAAGAGAAAACTTGGGCATGGATTTTGTTTAAGGCATTTGCGAGTTCAGTTACATAATCTACTAAGACATCAGTTTGAAGTTGTAGTTGTTGGGGAAAATAGCAACCTAGCCTAGGTGCAGTCCCAAATAGAATCTCATATGGGGACAGTGAGGTAGTATTTTGTACAAGAGCATTCATTAGATCCTTTGATAAATGTGCAGGTCCGTGTGCCCATTGTACGACTGCTGGGTACAAATTCTTAGGGAGGCAGAACTTGGGGTTGTTGGAGTACACTCCATCCTTCAGAACTGCCCCTTTCTGTTTCCACTTCTGTATTTCTTCAGGGGCAACTGTAGCCTGTTGTTCCCGCAGGATTTTTAGGTCAGTTGGAAGAGTCTGCAGAGTAAATATGGGAGTTTCTTCATTTCCGGACACTCTTCTTTCCACTTCCTGTGGTTCTTTTGCAGCCTGATCAGCTAGATGGTTGCCCCTTGCTTCATCTGAGTCCAACTTCCCATGTGCTTTTATCTTCAAAATAGCCACTTCTTCTGGGAGTAGGAGGGCGTCCATCAGCTCCTTGATTGCGGAACCGTGCTTGATTGGTGTACCGGTGGTGGTAAGAAATCCTCTTGTTTTCCAAATTAATCCGAAGTCGTGAGCCACGCCCAGTGCATATCTTGAATCCGTGTAGATATTGGCGCGCTTTCCTTCAGAGATCTTGCATGCTGAAGTCAGGGCTTGCAATTCAGCTTCTTGTGCAGACATAGTTGATGGTAAAGATGATGATTTGACAATTTCATCTGTTGTGGTTACGGCATATCCTGTATGGTATCTTCCTTCTTCATCAGCATATCTTGAGCCGTCCACAAACAGGGTGAGATCGGGATCTACCAATGGGTCTTCATGCACAGTTGGTAGATGTGTTGTTTCCATTTTCATCTGTTCAAAACAGTCATGAGGTGTATCTGGGTCGTAGTCATTTACTATGGTTAAATCTTGGAACTCATTCTCCAGGAAATGACGCGGCCATGCTTTTAGGTGGTCAGTTGTTGGATATTTGACAACACCATTTTCCTGTAGCTGTGATTCGTCCATAGTGGCCCATGCTTTTGCCATAGGCCCAAGATCATTCCATGATATTGTTTTCAACTTGGTCACAGGGACATGTGGAATGGCAGTGTCCCAATGACAGTACAAATGCTTGAGTTCCGGAGGTAGATGAATCAAGACCATACTGTTGCCTTCAGAATCACAGTAGAAGTCTTGTGCAGTGAGTTTTACTTCGACCAGATGATAGAGTTCATCTTCATAGCAGGTTTCAGGAGTGATGTTTGATTTGTACCACATGGTACAGAAGGCATATCCTGCTCCGTCATGAAGGAGTGCTTGTCCATCATGAAAGGATAGGTTGGGATGCATTTCCTTCTTGATGGTGCCAGTGAGAAGAAAAACATAAGTTTCGTCCATGATGAATCCGTAGTATACACCCCCCTCAGGGAGTGGCAGAAGAGTGGACGGATTGAGAACTTGACATCTTTGGAGGGTAATGTTGTCAGGCAACAAAAGATGACATTGAAGGCGAAGATGCCTAGCAGGAGTAACATGCTTAAGTTGGACCTGGTTGACTATGGCAGAAATGTCATGGGGGGCCAAGACAACCAGGGGGTGGCCAAGGACAAGATCTCCAGTTCTTTCAATGAGCTCTCTGGCAGCAAAGACGGCCCGAAGGCAAGAGGGACGTCCTCTGGCCACAATATCCAGTTGGCAGGAGAAAAATCCAATAGGCCCTTGGCGGCCTCCAGGACCATGGGCCTGAGTGAGCACTCCTGTTGCATGGCCTTGTCTTTCAGAAACAAACAATTTGCATGCCACTGAGAAGGCTGTCAATTTGGTGTCTTGAGCAGATGTGGGTGAGGAAAGTAAAGATGCTTGACGTACCTGATCTTCTGTAGCAACAGCAAATCCAGTATGGTACCTTTCCTCTTCATCCGCAAACAGAGTGGAGTCAGGATCTGGCAAAGCTACTGCATGCCTTGTTGAGAGGTGTCTTATTTCTTCTTTCATCTGTTCAAAGCAACCATGAGGAGTAGTAGAAGAGATATCCTCACCTATTTCTGTGTGAGATTGAGGGTATTTGTCTTTCCATTTACAGTTGTCTTGCTGCCCCCCCTCTGTAGAGAGCTGATATCGATTTTTAGTGTTTCATGTTTTATTGAGTCAGGTTCCTTTTATGAGATTTCTGGGGACTTAGTGAAGAAAACATGAGGGGCAGCCACCTCCCAGTGATGATACAGGTGTCTTACTTCCATGGGAATCTGGGTCAGGACCGCACTATTTCCTTGAGAGTGCCCAAAACAGTATGAATAATAATTTTTTTTTTTTTTTAGTGTGGTATTCCCCCCTGGGAAGTGGCGGAAGAGGGGCCAGAGCAACTTTTTTTTTTTGTTTTTGTTTTTTTTCAAAATATAATGTTGTCAGGTAGGGGACAAGGTAGAGTAGAGAGAGGAGTAGGAGGAGGAGAAGGTGGAGTAGGAGGGAGGAGTAGGAGGAGGAGAAGGTGGAGTAGGAGGGAGGAGTAGGAGGAGGAGAAGGTGGAGTAGAGGGAGGAGAAGGTGGAGTAGAAGGAGGAATAGGAGGAGTAGGATTGAATAAGAGGAGGAGGGAGGAGTAGGAGGAGGAGAAGGTGGAGTAGGAGGAGGGGAAGGTGGAGTGGGAGGGTTGGAATAGGAGGAGTGGAAGGTGAAGTAGAGGGAGGAGTAGGAGGAGGAGAAGGTGGAGTAGAGGAGAGGAGAAAGAGAAGGAGAAGGAGAGAGAAGTAGAAGGAGGAGAAGGTGGAGTAGGAGGAGGAGAAGGTGGAGTAGAGGGAGGAGAAGGTGGAGTAGAAGGTGAAGTAGAGGGAGGAGTAGGAGGAGGAGAAGGTGGAGTAGAGGGAGGAGAAGGTGGAGTAGGAGGAGGAGTAGGAGTAGGCAGGGGTGGGCAGGTAAGGGAGCAGACAGGTCTCCATATGGAGGCGTGGGTATGTAGCAGTGGAGGATACATCAGAAATCAGAACTAAGTAGAAATGCAATGGAGGCTGCAAATAGTCCATGTACAACAACTTTTAACTGGCCCTATGCTTTCCCTAGAGAAAAATAATAAAAGGCTAACAAGCACATCTGTCTGTACAGGCCTCGAACGCTTCACTCCGTGGGTATCCCGCAGTGGCTAGTCCACTACATCTCCCACACCAGACTTTTGCTCGTAGAGACAGACGCTATCCCTGACTCTCTCTTTTTTTTTTTTCAACCTATTATAAAATATAACTCTTACTTACATCACAAATATACATTATCGCAATTTTATGTCTCGCAAAAGGGATAAAACTTATTTTACTCTTCACTGATAATGTATTAAAACTTACAAAATAGACAAATAACATTGTTTTTCTGCGAGATAAATGAAAAAGATAATGGAGGTTTTGTTAAGCTTTACATTTAGCTATACATTAATTTATCCTTTCTGGTTTCCAGTTTCTCTCTGTTAATGACAATGTACAATGTAATAGAGCAGCAGGAAAAGCTAGCAGAATGCTTGGTTGTATAGGGAGAGGTATTAGCAGTAGGAAGAGGGAAGTGCTCATGCCATTGTACAGAACACTGGTGAGACCTCACTTGGAGTACTGTATACAGTACTGGAGACCATATCCTTAGAAGGACATGGATACCTTAGAGAAAGTTCAAAGAAGGGCTGCTAAACTGGTTCATGGATTGTAGGATAAAACTTACCAGGAAAGGTTAAAGGATCTTATCATGTATAGCCTAGTGGAAAGACGAGACAGGGGAAATATGATAAAAGCATTTAAATACACAAAGGGAATCAACACAGTTAAAGTGGAGTCTATATTTAAAAGAAGGAAAACTACCATAACAAGAGGACATAGTCTCAAAAATAGAGGGACAAAGGTTTAAATAAAAATACTATCAGGAAGTATTACATTACTGAGAGGGTAGTGGATGCATGGAATAGCCTTCCAGCTGAAGTGATAGAGGTTAACACAGTAAAGGAGTGTTTAAGCATGCGTGGGATAGGCATAAGGCTAAGCACTTGCTGCTAGTAACAGATCTAGAATCAATACACTATAATGCCCAAAGTCTCGACTTCTATGCATATATAATAATAAAATATCTGGGCTTACATTAAAAAAAAATATGTTAGTCAGTCTTTAATCTTGGTGGTTAACATTATCCAATAAAGACAGATTGGAACACACTCCCCCCTTATCCATTTGTTAGTAGTTAGGCTCATAATGTTTTCTGGTTCTTTTCAATTAGATCAAAACATCTTGAGACCAATCTTTAATTGTATTACCATTTGTTCAAGAAATCTTTGTTTATTAGAAATTTCTTTTAGCATGTTATCAATTTTTTGTACACAAAGTTAAAACATATTGTTACTTAACACGTGAATCGGTATATATATATCCTTTCTACATATTAACCATCACTTGTCACAGACACTTTTCTGATATAGGGAAACATTAGCAGGATTATTTTAGTAATTGTAACTTTCTTGTTCATAATATGTGGGAATTTAAGATAGGATGTCTTAAGATAGGATGAGCATGATAGGAGTAGATCTCGTCAGCCATGGATGGCCAGAACTGACACGATATATGGGCAGATATGACCTCACTAAGGGCAGAGTGAAGGCACTTAAGGACAACCTTCTTTTGTTCTAGGGGCCATTTTCCTTTAGGGCATACTAAGTCTCTCTGGAGGCGTGGGTTTCATGGGAAGTAACATTCTGTTCGGCAAAATGAAAATCTGAACTGTGGACAGACTTGACGGATTAAATAAGACAGTTGTGAATATTATACATCTAACAGCCCACAAAGCTGTCTCTAGAAACATATACTAACTTAATAACTTCTATTCCTGCATCAGATTCACTCCCTAACCATCCTATCAATTTCTATTGAGATAACAAAATACACAATTAGAATATTTTCTAGCAAAAATTTCATTGCTAAAATCTTATCAGTAGCTTCTGAATAACTCTACAGAACACCGAAGAGACAGACCTAAATCGCAAGCATGTCACCACCCCCCTCCGCCCCCTCCCCCCCGCGTCTCACAGAAGCGAGGGGAGGGGGGGGGTGTTTTAGCAGAGGGGGATTTGAGTGGAACAAGAGAGAGACTGCCTGTCAGCACGAATTTAACCATGTCAACGCTGTACAGTAACAAGACAGAAGGACAATTACATTACAAAGCAAAAACACAACATTTCATTTAAACCCCCACCCTCTACCAGGGTAATGGCTAACACAAAATACAAAAACCCCACAGCGTTTTTAAGATTGGGGTGGGATGGTGACCATGGTCAGCTACATTTCGGTCATTACTGACAGGATGATGGAAGTGGTCACCTCCTGGAACCCCCGACAGGGCACTGGCTGGGATAACTTCCCAGTAACACAATTATTATGATATACATACAGTTCTTAACCCTTTATGATTTATCTCTTCCTCTACCCAACCCTCCTGCTGGATAGCCTTTCTACTCTGTACCATGCTTCAGCAGTACGCAATAAATCATTATCTGTAAGCTTGCCTTTCTTCTCTGTCAGTAATCTACGCCAGCTTTCTGGCTGTAATCTACCACATGAAGGCACAGCAATTCTACACACTTTAGCAATCTTTGCAACATTTTTAACCAGTTCTTCACCTTCTCTATCTTCAACTAAATCACACGCGAGCCAGCCCCTAGCGGGCTTACTCGTTTCCTGTCCCATATCCCCCTATACAAAGCGTATAAAAACATATACAAAGTATAGGTAAAGGAAAATGAAACAGAACGTCTACAATGCTCGACTGCCACTAGGAAGGGTGGGTCCCTCCCAGTGCGTCTTCCCAAAGCGTAGACCAGTCACTGAATCCGTGTACCCTCGATGGTAACCACGGATTGGAGCGGGGTGAGAAGTGTGTGACCAATCACTTCTCTTTCAAGAGAAATAGGAGTGGATAGTGTAAATAGTACAGGAAGTAGAGGAAAAGTAAACAGTGAAAGTAGAGACAGACCCAGGAGTTTGAATGACTCCACACTTAAGACAACATTTAATACAACATTTCAATTGAAATACAGTGCATGCATCAACAGTAATCCCTTTCCTTTACTCTTGTGGCCACCAAGACCACCTCCCTCAATCTCGTAGTGTCCCCGCTCGGAGAACAACTTTCGTAAGTTTCACTACCAGCGGCCAAGGATAACGACTAACACCGGCCCGAAATCCATATGCCTCCCTCGTTACAGCAGTCCACTAAGTGTGGCCACCTCTATCCTCACTCCCGTAGTGCTCCCTATGGACCCACCCACAAGTCACACTACCCCGTGGTGATGGAGACAACAATGCCTGCCCGAATCCACACACCACAAATAAATTGGAATGCCACCAGCCTCAGCGCTCGAAGCTGGAGGGTACCATAACCTCTGCAAGCAGAGCAACGTACACAATGAGGCTAGCTAGAATATCAAAGTGACGTAACCGGGAAACCCCAGGAGGCAAGTCCCCTCCACAGAATCCCCAACCCTTCTTTTTCCTTACTACTGTTAGCTAGACAGTACCTAAAAGAAGTAAACAGGAAAACAGGACCCCTTTGGAAAATCCCCACAGGTCCACCCCCCCTTTTTTCCCAACAGTCTGGGCCAAGTGACTCCTAAAAGGGGGTAAAAACAGGCAACAGAAGACCCCCAGGCAACCACCCACGGGTCCACCCCCCTTTATCTCTAAAGAGGGAAAGAACAAAACATATACCACTAGCACACCCAGGCAACAGATAGACTAAATGCAGGTAAACAAATGGGTAACAAGACACCGGGCAAGATATTACCTGTCTTTGATGCCCTCCCGGGAAGCAGTCACAGACACGTGGACGGGTCAATCAAAGGGGCTGGAACATACCGGTGGCTCCTGCAGAAGTCTCTACCGTGTACTCAGAGGTGATCAGTCTCTCTTCCTTCCCCCCTGATTCCTCCGTCCAACAGCGTCTTCCTTAGGACGGCTTACCGGCGGAGGCCATAGCCCGATGCCCCACGTTGGATGGACGCCAGATTGATGTAGATTAATTTAGAAATAAACAAAAATGTTTAAAAGTCTATCTGTTCCTGTCCAAATCTGAGATGAATAAATTGCGTATACGCAGAAGTAAGTTTACACTGACACATGCAGTTCAGGTTAAAAACACTTCAGGAAATTTATTAGCATCTAGTTAAAAAGTGGGCACGCAGGCCTTTTTATATGCAAAATGACATCATCATTGAATATCAGATAATAACAAATAAACATCATTAATTGGGTTAAATGTTAAGTGGCTATGTCAGTGTCCACCCATTAATATTATTAATTGGCTCAGAGATTTGAGTGACTAGTGAGGCACCCTCCCATCATGGGATGTCGTCGCCATTGCTCTTTAGCACGAGGCTTACTCGGTGGAAAGGGGGGCTTGGGCGTCATTTTACGTAGTTAGTGATGTCAGTCTCGTGGTCTGTTCCAAGGTTCTTTTATGAATAGAACATTTCATTTTGTCACTGTTCTCCTGGCCTTGGATTATACTATGTTGCAAGTCAACGGAGATCCGCTAACTCCGGGGCTAGTTATGTCCTTAGAGAGAGAAAATACAATCTCTTATTCATTATACTAAATACTGTCAGGAAATTCTGTCATGTAAGGTGAACAAAATGGAGTTAGTACAATAATTCAATACAGGTTCTAATAAAGATTTTAATAATTCTACATCACAAGTTTACGCGGATCTCTCTGCAGAAACGCTGAGGCGGAGGCGAGTATTCAAAGATATCACATCAGAATTAAGGAACAGGAACATCCCGTACAGATGGGGATTCCCGATAAAACTGCTGATTTTAAAGGAAGTCAGGACGTATACCGCAATGGACGTTGCCGCGGGTACCCGCCTGCTGCGAAGCTGGGGTATCGAGACTCCCAAACAGGAGCTACGCTTCACCGTCCAGCGGAGATCCAGCAGGGATGGAAGACAGTTAAGAACACTAAAACAGGGCGAGCACACACGGCCAAGTAACAGAGCTGCCGGACGGCCAGGAAGACATCGCAAACTCTCTAAAGTCACCACACGGACATTGCAGATACTAGAGACCCTATGGACTCAAGGGTAACAGTTTCCACGGATATCACCTGACTGTGGGTAATATTCACACTCTGGTATGGGTATATGTTATGGATAGACAGCAGAGGCCTAAACTTAAGGGGAGAAAAAAAAAAGGGGGCATTAATAGGAGGGGAGCTGGGCAACCAGATGGACAAGAAATAGGCAGGGGGGCACAGCCTCCTTGAGGGGTTGTGAAGTCCCCACCCAGACTCATCTCACACCCAGAGTATGCGACTGCCATATACTCTCACCCCCCCCAAACTACGAACCCTTACCCATAGCTCATAGAAGTTGCCCCTCCCGGGCAGCGATGCGGCCCGAGAACAGATTGGAGACCCATAAGAGAGGGACCATATAAAATAAATAAATATACAATAACGAAAAAAACAAAAACAAAAAACAACACATATCTATATAATAGTCAAGAGGTTTCTCCGACTTAAACATGCCACTTCATACCAGGAATTAAACACACAAGCCGAAGGTGTGGGGACCTCGGCCAACTGAGTGTCCGGGTTCGGACCGGGATCTACACTCCCCCAGGGAGGTCATAGCTAGTGGGAGAAACTAGCAGGGAAAATCTTGTTCTCCACTTCCCCTCGCTCTCTTAGCGGGGGACAATGTTGTATTTATGTTTTTGTATATATGTTATGCGTTTGTTTAAGTTGGCAATGTATATGATCTCACGGGTCAGCACACTTCCTCGTCAGCGCAAGGACCCCGACGCATTCAAACACACAGCAGGGAACTCTCAACCCCAGTTTGGGGGCAATGTTAAAGAGGGGGGCGCCGAGCACATGAGGGCCCCTTCCAGGCCACTCACAACCCACATCACAGGGACACAAGCATTAGCCACCCTCAACATTCAGTCTAAAACTATACTCCCATAATGTCCAGGGCCTAAACATACCCTTTAAACGCCACACCCTAGAGAGGGAACTCAGAAGGACACAGGCAGACGTTGCATTCCTACATGAAACCCACTTCAGAACCGGTGCCCACCCTCCAGTAGGAAATCGGGGGTACCCCCACCAACTACATGCTACGACACCACAAAAATCTAAAGGGGTATCCATCCTCCTCAGTAAAGACCTGATAGTGAAGTCAAACACACACATCATAGACCCAGGAGGTCGGTACATAATCTGGCAATGCACTATAAATGACCTGGACTTCACCTTAGTAAACGTATACTCTCCAAACGCCAACCAGGGGAACTTCCTCCATAAAGTTCTAACCCAAGCAGATAGACTAAGAAAAGGCACCCTAGTAGTCAGTGGAGATCTGAATCACGTGCAGGACCCCTCCATGGACTCCACCAGGCCCCCCTCCTCCCATCACTACAGCTCCCTCAAAAAACAAAGCAAGGCCATCAGAGTGGTGCTGGCCAACCATGGACTTCGGGATGTGTGGAGAGCTCTCCACCCGTCCGAAAAAACCTACACGCACCACTCCAAGGTACACAATACGTATTCACGTATAGATAACTGTCTTAGGCACGATTCCTCCATGACCCAAGTGCTAGGGTGTGACATCATGACCTTGGATTGGTCAGACCATGCCCCAGTAATAACGACTCTTGCATGCACATATGACTTTAAACACAGGAGTCCCTGGCGCCTTAACAAGAGTCTGCTCAGAGACACAGAGTTTTGCACGAAGTTGGAAAAGGAGCTGCAAAATTATTTCCACACGAATGCCACCTCGACGCAAGACCCGCACATGCTCTGGCTGGCCCATAAGGCAGTGATCAGGGGTACTCTAATAAGCAGGGCGTCATACATTAAGAAACAAAGAGACAAAGAAATTACACACATCACACAGAGTCTTGAACATCTACACAAGGAGAACCAAACACACCCAATGAGGGTGCATAAGCAACAAATAGCTGCCCTGCAAGAAAAGCTTAAAGAGGTTAGACTTCACAAGTTCGGACTTATGCTCAATAGACTGAAAACACACGCCTACTCACAAGGTAATAAGGCGAGCAAACTCCTAGCCCACAGACTGAAAGACAAACAACAACAATCACGTATAGCATACATCTTGAGTAAGAAAGGTCACAAAGTACAACTCCCTGCGGAAATCTGCGGTGAATTTGCGCATTACTACAGCCAACTATACAACCTCAAAGACGACCCAGACACCCCAGATCCCTCAGCTACGACCATCCAATCATACCTATCGGAGGTTCCCTTGCCAACCTTATCAGAACCCCAAAAACACAGCCTGGCGTCCCCAATCACAGAGACTGAAATAATGGATTGCATAGACTCCCTCCCTCCGTTGAAGGCCCCAGGCCCAGATGGCTACACAAATCAATATTACGCGAAATTTAAACACCTCTTATCCCCTCACATCCTGTCTACCTTTAATCATGCTCGACAGATGGGCACCTTCCCCTCAGAATTTTTGGCAGCCAGGGTGATAACCCTCCCGAAAGAGGGTAAGGCACCAATGCTTTGCCAGAATTTCCGCCCAATCTCCCTTTTGAACGCGGACACTAAACTATACGCAAAGATTTTAGCCACACGTCTACAATCCATCCTCCCGACAATTATCTCAGATGATCAAGAAGGGTTTGTTCAGGGTAGACAAGGTTCGGACAACACCCAAAAAGTGGTAGACGTATTACAAGCACTTCACATGGACAGGAAACAAGGCCTCCTAGTCTCCTTAGACGCGGAGAAGTCCTTCGATAGACTGAACTGGCGGTTTCTAGATGCTGTCCTTAAAAAATTTGGGTTCCCACAAACGTATTCAACGGCAGTCAAAGCCCTGTATAGCACCCCCAATGCAGCAGTCTCATCCTCGGGCTTTCTATCCGACCCGTTTGCCATTACAAACGGCACCAGGCAGGGCTGTTCACTGTCACCGCTTCTCTATGTACTAGCCTTAGAACCGCTTGCAGAAGCTATTAGATGCAACCCCAACATACATGGCATAACAATAAATGATCGGGAATACAAAATAAACCTATTTGCGGATGATGTGTTACTGACTCTATCCCACCCAACCATTTCCCTCCCCAACCTCCAAAAAGAACTACAAAACTTCAGCGCACAGTCATATTACAAACTCAATACTACAAAGACACAAGCGATGGGAATAGGCCTAGGCAAGGACGTCTTAGATCCGCTGAAGGCGTCATTCAACTTTGACTGGAGGCAGGACCACCTGACATTTTTGTTGATTAAATTGACGAGCTCACATAGGGCCCTTTTCAACACGAACTACCAGGCACTCCACTCTCAGATAGCAAACACCTTACGGAAATGGGAAGGATCATTTATGTCATGGGTGGGCAGATGCGCGGCCATTAAAATGATGATTCTGCCAAAGATTTTGTACCTATTCCACACTCTACAAATTAGGGTTGCCGCCAAGTTCCTTAAATCTCTACAGACGACCTTGTCTAAATTTAGCTGGCAACACAAGAGACCGAGGGTCGCGTGGAGATTACTGTCTCGCACAGTGAGAGGTGGAGGACTGGGGTTCCCTGACGTTAGGGAGTACTACAGGGCCACCCAACTAGCCAACATAATTGGGTGCCACGCCCAGTCCCGGGCTCCTCAGTGGGTGACACTGGAGTCTTCCAGATTGGGGGGTGGTCACCTTTCACATCTCCTATGGGCCCCCAAAGAAGTATGCCCAAAGACCCCCAATATGCTGCCAACACATGATTTCAATATGGGATAAGAATAGACACAGGGTGTGCTCTCCCTCCAAGTGGTCACCAGCCACCCCGTTGAGAACCCTTCATGCACTAAACCCTTCCTTTAATTACAAAATCTGGGTCAAACACGAGATTACCCACCTACATCAGCTTATGCACCTGGGCGCACTTAGGACGTTCGCAGATTTGAGAGATCGGCTCAAAATTCCACAGCTTGCCTACTTCTCATACCTGCAAATGTCACACGATTACAGCTGCCCGTACACACTCAGGGGGAGGAGAACTGCCAGGATCAATGACAAGATTTGAATGCAAATGTACTAGCCCAAAACAACAGAAAAGAGCACTCTCGTTCTGCTACAACGCGATCATCAACGAACCCCAAACTAAGGTCTGGGGCTACCAGAAAGAATGGCACAAAGATTTGGGGAGGGAACTGTCCCCACAGGAATGGGACAGGGCACACACTGCACATAAGGGGTCCTCACTATGCGCCTCACACGTTGAGACATCGAGGAAAATATTGTACAGATGGTACTTGACACCAAACAAGCTTTCTAAAATGTATCACTCCACTAGCAACAAATGTTGGAGATGCCAGGGAAGTCCCGGAGACACATTTCACATATGGTGGACTTGTCCACTTATCCAACCTTACTGGAAAATGGTGGGGGAGATGGCCAACCACAGCACACAGTCTCAGGTGCCCCTAACGGCGGAGGCCTTCTTACTGCACTTAGCTCCACTTAACCTCCCGAAGCACTCCCGAAAACTAATATTTCTAATAGTAATTGCAGCGCAAATGCTGATTGCCAGACACTGGAGATCTGACTCGACCCCCAAAGAGGAAGAATTGATAGACCTGATTACCACAAATGTAGCGTACGAACGATTTGCAACATTACACATGAGCGCAGGGAACTCAAATATTCGCATGTATGAAATGTGGCAGAGATACAGATTGCAATCACCTCCAGACCGGAGACAGTCCCCCCCACACACCCCACAGTCAACAGAAATACAATCGCCCACCGAAATAACGCTCCTAGGGGAAAGCCCCCTATCCAACAGGTGTATACAACAGCAACAATCATAGCTATTGCCATTCGCTGTAAATAAGTTCATGCTATTCTATGTATGTTACTCTGTATATTCTCACTTGGGAGACAATGTAATCTCAACCTGGAAATGCCTGCACCGAGTCCTTGCAAGGCCTGCTGCAATTAAGCTGTTTTTTCTAACAGGACAATGTCTAAACAATGTTAAATAAATTGCATTGTTATCCCTTACCCCCTTCCCTTCCCGCTCCTTTTTCATTTTTTTCCCCCTTCCAATGTATATTTGTATCAAAATAAAAAAATTATCATTTAAAAAAAAAAAAATATGTTGAATGGTTCCATTCAAAACCTGTACTAAAACTTTGAATATCACTTGGATTCTCTATCAGTCATACTTTTAGGGTCTAAGTATGTATGTACAGTAAACAACTTAGAATATCAAAGTTATACCTGACTTTTTATACCTGACTCTACAAACAGGATAAATGTGTTGCTCATACATTTTTTGCCAAAAGGGATTATTAAAAGGAAAAAAATAGATTTTCCCTTTTCTTTTCTTTTTCAGTAATGCTTGTATGTATCAATGCAACCCAAATTGTTACTGTCCCTTATATGCAATAACTTGATAAATCCTTGTTTTAAATCTATAAATATGAAGTACATATCATGGTTGAAGTGAAGTGAATGAATACAAATAAATGTTGAAAAAACATAAATACCATTATCATTGCCTGATAGTAAATATTTCGTATTAGACACCTGCGATACTAGACACAAGCAAATGAGGAGGTTTACATAAACAAGTATGATGCTGATTAATGAAACAACAAAAAGTAGACAACAATATAATAAAATGGATTGTGAAACGTGTCAAAAATTCCATTTGGAAAAAAGTGCAAGTTGTCTAAGTCTTGCATGTTTAAATATTTACAGAGATTTGTGTCACTGTTTGTCCTTCCATGCATCTCTCATCAACTCTTTTGTTTGGTGGGAGTGGCATGGAAAGTGATTGTGCTGCCTTGAGGTATTACATCAGACTTTTTTTTTTAAGTTCTTGTTGGACCATAACCCCCATGATCTTCAGCCAGCCTCTGAAATTGGGCTGAGATGTTGTTCAGCAGGTGAGCGAATGCAGTTAATGCATTAAGAATAAATATTGTATGTGGTTGGTACTGCGAAGATAAGCCAACCACTTTAGGTAAATGCAGAAAATATTTCAATGTCTTTATCTGGGACACATTAAAATATGTTTTTTTAGACCAGCAATATAGTCAATGATTCTTTTTACAAAGTAAAGCCTGCACAGTAGTATCTGCAAATGATTACATGATGCCAAAAACAATCCACTACTAATGAGTTCGAAAACACTAAAGAGAAATCTTAGTAATTGTTTTAGTTTATTTTCTGCTGATAGAACATGCCCTCATAAATTGCAAGGTTGATTTAGATAATATTTGTAATTTGTTTTGGTAACCCGACTTCAACATTTTTGCTTTTCTAATTATTTCAGTCTCATTTCTTTTTTTTTAGGTCTCGGGGGCAGCCCTGATCACATTATAATTTATATACTACGCCAAGATTGTCATGTATCTTTTCTTATTTTTGGTTATTAAGTTATGATTATTGATTTCATATATAGACCTAAGCCTGTGCAAAGTAAGAATTTCTAATTTCATCAACATTAGGAAGAGAAGGGTGTAACGCGTTAAATAGGATCAATTAATCCAAGTCTGTTTTCCATTTCAGCATTTTTGCAACCTACTTTTACCATTGACTTAACACAGTCATGCATCTTTTGTATCACCTCGGTGATCAGCATTGTGTCATTCTTCAGATAAGAAAGTGTCACGAAAACAAGTGATACATGGAAAACCAAAGAATTGTGACCATTTGAGACTGCGTAGAAAGCTCCCACTTGTCTTTCATTTAATATTTATAGTTACAAAGGAGGAGCTACATTCTTCCCTTAAAAGGTAGCAGCCACCTCTATCTGCTACATGACAACGCATTTGTGAGAAATGATGGCAGTGATGAAGTCCATCATTGTATTTACCTTGGTGGGTGTTTGTTTATCTGCCAACCAACGTGGTAAGTGATCAGATTTACTAGCACACTTTTACTTGTGTTTGATTTATTATTTTCTTGATTAAACTTTTTATCTTAAGATAAATAAGAAAACTCTGTTAAATTTGAAGAGAGAAGCCAAGTAGAGCCATCATTCACTAAAGCATCCTAATTTGGGGGGGATGTGGTTAAATTAATCATACTTGTATACAAATTGTATTAAAGAGATATAAGAATACTAAATGTCTAACATGACTTAGTAAAAATATACTGCTGAATTATTATATCAAAAACTGAGAATAAAGTTAATCCTAAAGTGAACAATTCAGCATGGAAAGTTGCAATCGAACACCTTATAATTATGAATACTTAATTAAAAACACCAACAAATTAAGCAGTGCTGTAACATTTATGGATATAAATATAATATATTATATAATATAAGTAAGTATAATATATTTAAGTAGTACATTAAATTGAGAGATTGGTACAAAATTAATAAAATAATCCTGCTAGTGAGTTTAATTTCCAACCTTTGAGATTTATTTTTAGAGATATACTTATAGATTATACAATTTTCGATACTTAATAAATGAATAATAAATCATTTTAAATTCACAAAAGATAGTTCTTGTTGTCGCAACCTGCCTCTCTCTTCGTTTACCTGCCAAATGCTGTTAGATTGTCAGGGTATCCGTCTGGCAGGTTTGCTGCCACCTTTTGAGTTAGCGCTATATCTAAATCCTTTTTTTTTTTTTCATATAGAGTGAAACCAGAATTTTAATAAACTAGAGAAGACGTATTGTAGACAATAAAATGTAGAGACAATGTAGCAGTGGAGAATATAGAGTAGATACATAGAGAGATAGAACATCAGCTGAAGTCATAGGACACAGTCTCGATTGTGATTAAGGAATTACTTAAATAAAAAGATATGCATTGGAGGTGAACATAGAATTTATAGAAGTATTTGTCGAAGGATACTATGAAGGTGTATAGGGATTTATCAGTCCTTTCTCTTATAATATCCATACTGGACAGATTAACAATGGGGAATAGACATTTGTTCTGTCCTAATCTTCAAGATTTAGGTTTGCATCTAATCAGAAGTTATATCTTTCTTTGTATCAGGCTCACGCCCATTTTTATTCCCGGGGAAGCCGGTTCAAGAAATTTCTTCATTTAAGAGAAGTATAGAGTTCAGCAATTCTGGATCAGTCAATACCAATCCTCACAAAAATAATCTAAAAATAAACTCTCAACCAGAAACATTTTCCCTGGCGAACCCTCATGCTAGGAACAATATTCCTGGAGGTAAGTGAACATCTACAATAGTCGACTAGTTAGGTTACAGATTTTCCATTTTTTTCGTTTTCTTTTGCTCAAAAATGTATATGTTCTCAGCTTATATGTACAGTAGAATATGAGTATTTGTTTAATATTTAGTATAATCATGTTAGAATGACCGTTTACATAATATATTTATATATATTAGGCAGGATACTACTTTAACAAGTTTATAATGCCTAGTTTATAACCCCCCCCCCCAGCACAATATGTCTCTTTGCTAATGAAATGTAAGAAGAGTAATCTCTACTTCCAAAATTTAGCATTCGACATTCAAAAAAGAACTTCCAATATGTGCGATAAGATACATATGCGTTCAATATGGAAATTGAAAATTCAGTCGGTTATTAGGAAAGGACCACTTACTCTTGCAAAGCCCCCAGGTTACCCATACCCAGTGCAAAATGAATGATTAATCATTTAATTGAGGTTGCATTAGATTTACTTTTCTTTTTATATTTTGATATATTTTACCAATTAGCATCACTGTGATAGTTCTTTACTTTATTTTTTGTTATTTATCCAATTATGTTTTGATAAGTAATCCCTCCACAACCTATTTTAAAATATATACGTCCTAAAAAACATTAAAATAGGAAATTCGTTACATTGATGATTGCAGTGGTTTATAGTGGGGAATATATTTAAAGAACAGTTGTTGTGTAAAGTTTATAACTAACCCTTGTATCTTTGCACAGTGATTAAGTGTTCCTTCTTATTGTATATATGACCATGATATAATTGTGCTTACACTCTAAAAAATACAACTGATTTCTGCTAATTTATGTGTATATATATCTATGTATGTATGTATGTATGTATATATATATATATATATATATATATATGTAAATATAAAGTAGAACCTACATACTTGTGTATATAATTTACTTATTTAGTTTAACACATAAAAATATGAATGTAAACTATATTTCAAACTATATAACTTTGTAACTGATACACCATAACATGGATTACATGGAATGAAATATGTTCTATAAGTTTTTGTAATGACAATGTTTTGAAGAAGGTGTATGATGCTAAATGTAGGCATTAGCTTAATTGCATTAAATAATACAGATTCACTGTGGAGGTGACTCTCTTCATTTAGGACAAAGATTTAAGATGTTTTCAAGGATACATTTTTTGTGGTGTACAATGCATATTAATTATAGTATGAAAAAATAATAATTTCAAAGCGTTCCACCACTTTCTGTAAATGTAATGGTATTCTCTTATGACACATTTAATATGTTACTAAACAGATGTCTACTTTGCGTTAATCATTTAATCAACCAAGGCATAGGTTATGTAAGAAAATACTGTTCAAGCTTACATGAATGAACATCTTCAGTAAGCCCTTACTTTGAATGCCAAAAAAGTTGGTATAAATTATGAGTCAAGTTAATATCCCCTGGAATTGGTTTGTCAAGAAAAATAGTCAAATTCTCACATTGACCAACTTTCCAAATGACCAATCGAAGGCAAAGGGAAGAAGTGTAGACAATAAATGGTGATAAATAACTTGTTTAACACCTTAAGGACCAAACTTCCAGAATAAAAGGGAATCAAGACATGTCACACATGTCATGTGTCCTTAAGGGGCTAAGTAGATAGGAAAAATATACAATTGTCAATTATAATGATACATTTGGCAATTAATATACCATGTGTCGCAGAGTAAAGCAAAGTCTGAATTATATATGCATTTCATATTCATTTGAGATTGTGTTTCCACAGCTAACATTCCACAGCATCCACAGGAAGCACAGGCCAAGCCTGTTAAAGATTCAGACAAAGCACATTCCGTTGAGCAGACATCCTTAAAGCGAGAAATTTCCAATAACATTGCACAAAACACTACAGATTCTGAAGTGCCTGCCATTGTAGAAAATGCAGGAGATGAAAATGTATATTCTTCCATTGTCAATGATACCTCTCCAAGCAACAATAACGAAGTAGAGTCCTCTAAATCTTCCTCTGAATCGTCCTCTAAATCTTCCTCTGAATCGTCCTCTGAATCGTCCTCTAAATCCTCCTCTAAATCTTTTAGTGAGGAATCAAAACATGTAAATTCCAAACATGTCCCTCAACACCAAGAATCTAAATCCAGTAGTGAAAGTAATGAGTTATTGGCAGAGAGCAAAAACCTTTTACAATTTGTGAAACCCAATCCAAACTTTCAACCCTTAAGAAAAAACTATTTTTCTCAACAGATTCGCAGTTTCAGAAAAAATAATTCAGTAATAAATGGAGCTAGAGGTAAAAAGCAATACAGGCGTCTGAATTCTCGCTGATAAGCTTCTCTGGAATGTGAGAATGTATCATTGATAATTATTGGCAAACCTATTAAAATATTATACCTGTTAAAATCTAATGTTTCTTATGATTCACTTCCTCTGATCTGAAATTTTTATTCCAGAAATGGATAACCCCCTCACCTGAAAATGTACTGCTTACTCTTTCTCTGCTTGATCACTTTAACATTAACTCCCTATAGTAGCCCAATAAAGCTTCAGCATTATGTTAAATATGTGTCTCGTTACTTTACTGAAGCCATCAAAGAGAAAAATAACACAAAGTAAATATAGCTTAATGTGGATGAAATACAGTGACTTTAGAGGACTACATAGATTTCCAGCAAGCTAATATAGGCTATAAAAGAACTACTTGGGTTATTTCCACCCAATTTTACTTCTATGCATCATCCTATCAGATGATGTAGAACAAAGCCCTGCTTTAGAATCTCTATTTTGTTGTGTACACTGTACATCTATTACGTACAACAACCCTTGATAAGGGTTAGGCAACCTTCCGCACTCCAGATGTTGTGGACTACATCTACCATAATGCTCATACAGCCATAACCCTCGCAAAGCATCAAGGTAGATTTAGTCCACAACATCTGGAGTGCCGAAGCTTGTCTACATCTGCCCTAGAATAAAAATTGTACCTCTGATGGGCTGCTATACGCAATCTTAAACTGGATGTGCAAATAGCAATGGAATATGGGAAAGATGTATCATGCGAATCAGATGGGGTTCTGATGTAAAGTTCAGAATGTTTACAGAGATTCTTTTGGTTTCCATTGTCATTTTTCTTCATTTAGCAATTTGCCCAAGAATTGCATATGTTTTTCCTTGATCAATCTCTTAGTACGTTTATTAAAAAAAACAAAAAAAACCCCACAACCCCTCACTCAGTATAAGCATTCCATTACTTTTTACAGTGACTGCAATATATTTAGCACATTGTCTACACAGAGATGCAAAATACTTAAATGCATAATTTTACCATTGATTCTGAGAACAGTTATTTACTTCACTCAAAACCTTTCAAATCATGATAGTCCACCACAATTTTAGTTACATGATAGTTACACCACAATTGTCAATTGGCAGGTTTAGCTACTATACATGGTGAAATAGATCTGCTCTCGTCATGGGAGTACCTCAATTATAAAACTATAACTCCTTCTCCAAATGAAGATAAGACGAAAGGACTACTGTCACCTCAAAACAAATTTTAATGTAATAATCCTTTCATTGAATTTTAAAAGGAATTTTTTTCTTTTTAAAATAAAGTATATTAAAACTCTTCCTTACCTTCAGTACATGACCAGATCTTTCAGCCATATATATATGCACCTTAGGTCAGACACTGTTTGAAAAACGCAAGTCTTTGCACATTAGCAGGGAAGACCATAGAGACACTGTCCGACCCAAGGTGCATGAATATGGCTGAAACCTCCAGTCATATACTAAAGATAGGGGTGAGTTTGTCTCACTTATTTACATATACTTAATATTAAAAAAAATCTATTTCCTTTCAAAACGTGATGAAAGATAATATTAAATAGTGTTGAGGTAACAGTTGTCCTTTAAGCTTTACTGGTAACATTTGAGTTATTACTTTTCATACCACATTCTACTGCTTTCTACAGAAGCATTGTAAAAGAGGTTGATTTTTCGCGTAGGTTGGAATTAAAGCATTTAAGAAATATCTAAATCTGACTTGAAAAAAATATAAAAACTAATTAATACATGCATGATTGCCACTGCTGGTATCTTTTCTTCATAGGTCCTGGAACCCTCCCATTTTAAGAAAACTTACAGAATTGCCATTGTATTTTAGTATCAGATAATACAAATTGGACCTCTGTGATAGATCCAACAAGAATCTTCCACTGGTATATTTGTGTGTGTGTGAGATCATCAGGGTATTCTTGTAGGCGTCAATATGTATATTCATTTTCAGTGGTTTTGACTTGCCTACCCACCACATTTTGTTATAAAAATATTAGCCAGTCTTTTATTTGGAACACGGGGGACAATGCTAGCAAATAGATGTTGGATAAACAGCATTTTGCTGAATAGATATGTTAATTAAAAAAAAAAATACAATTACAAAAATTTTACACAAGTACTATTTATGATACATGAATTCTTCCAATGCAGGAATACTGGGCAAGGGGGATAAAGTTTTTTTTTTTTTTTAGAGAAAAAAATATTTAAGATGCTTAGATACCTTATAAACGAACATGTTTTAATAAACTGATATTGTCCTTAATTGTTAAAATGCACGAATTCTATCATGCTTACTTTCTGAGGGGAGGAAATATGTGCTTACAATTTAAAGTATTCCAGCAGCCACATATAGGGACCAGAATAAAAGCTGGCAAAGTTTATAAACTTCAGCTCAATGCAGAAACAGACAAAATTTCATTTTGCAGTGTAAAACTAAACAGGTAACACGATTTTACATGATTTTTAGTGAAAGGGAGATGTTCCTACTTTATAGCTTTTAACCACAGTATATAAAAAAAGTCAAATAATTTGCAGTTTTTACATAAAGCACCATGACCAGTTAAGTGATTTAAAGTGGTCATGGTGACATCAGTGGAGGTGGATCGTGCTGCGGGATGAACTTGGATTCTGCACAAGATCCAATTTATATTTCATTCCCTGAGGAGTGGGGAGACCATGTCAGTAAGTGTTATATATATATATTTTTTTTTTTTAACTAAAACAATGTTTTATTGGAATACTTTTTGGTCAGAGTAACCGTTTATTTACTCCTTAGTGTTTTTGTTTTTTTTGGTCTTTAGAGGAACAGGAAGAGAATGGTAACCTAGATGCAGTTAGCATCTGGATTATTCACTAACATACTCAGAAATTAAAGTGGATTTCAAATTTAAGGCCAAAAATTTCCTAGTCAGCTACTTATTCAGTTTGAATATTTTAGCATACAATTTAAAAATTTATTTAATTTCCTGACAATTCATATAGAGCACACATTCACATAAAGCAATAAAGAAAACATTGAATAGACCTGAATGATTAAAATACATATCTTGTCAGCATGCTCGTTTCAAGGTGGACCCTGTTTCATTAATTGATTTACTTTTAGAACTGTATTCTACAGTTGGTCATTTGTAGGTTAAATCCCACCTGTTGTACCCCAAGATGTGGTACAAACAATCTCATATGCAACCATAATTCTAAATAAATTTAATTTAGATATGGGTTGATTATTGTAAGCTCGTTTGAGCAGGGTCCTTATTAACCTATTGCTCCTGTAACAATTGTCTCATTTATTGTTAAATTTCCCCTATTATAATATTGTAAATCGCTGCAGAATAACTTGGCACTTTATAAAAGCTAATTATATTTATAGATTATTTACACAGATGCAGGTAAAAAAACAAAACCTAGATATTGAAAGTATACTACTCCTCTTAAAGCATGGAACTACAAGCCAGTATTCCATGCAAGTAAACCTGTCAGTCTGTATAGGATATTAGAATATGATTAAATGTTTGTAATGAGTTATATATGAGGGGCAGACTCTCCCAAACTGAGCCGAACTTTTTAAACCTTACAGGCATTGTGATACAGTGGAAAAAATATATTAAGGCTTGTTTACCTTAGAGTTAACGTGACAAAATCTACCTTATTTTCCTAGACGTACTTCACGGTTGATAACACACTTTCAGCTGGTACACTGCGGTCTTCATGGTAATATTTTCACAGCCAGTTTAAATAACCCATAGCAATGACAGTTGCAAACACTAATCAGCGCAGTTCTACATTTATTTAACTCTTTACAATCCTCCCCATTCTCCCTATACACACTTTTATATTCCAAATCTATCCTATATCCTCTTTGTTCCCGAACACAATGTACACCACCTCATCTCTTCTCCTCACCACTATTCATCTACTCCCATATATCCAAACCTTTCTGATAGTTTGCAAACATATCTGAGCAATGCTCCATATTATACTCCTTTTTACTCTTTTTAGTCTCCTCCCTTATGATCAAAATCACTCCTTGCCCACACTTCCCTCAAGCACCCAACAACCTCTACATTTCCCCGTCTTTGCTACACCCCCTTCTCTCATCTCATGCTCTGCACTCATTTCTCTCTTCTTGCTCTCCTACTTCCAAGCAATCTCATCCTAGACCCCTTCCATACAAAACCCACTCTCAGCTCCTGTCATTGTCTCTCCTCCTACGTCTGTCAGCTGCTGATGTCTCTCTCACCTTAGGGCCCTTTACCTCCTCTGCTCATACTAAGCCTACCAGAAACCACATGAATGTCATCCCAGTACCTTGTAATTTCTCCTTATTTACCAATGTTCACTGTGGAACACCACTCTGTCTGCAGCAATCTGAAATCTACAGCTCTGCACGAACTCTGAATTTCATAATCTCTCACCATACTAGAACTCCCTGGGACCTGCCTGACCCCCTCTGATATCACTTCTCCTGCTTCTTTATGTTTGGTGACCTACAATTCTCCAACACTTCCAGACTTAACTGTAGAGGAGGTGGTGTAGGCATCCATCTCTCCCCTCAATGTACCCTTCAGTCAATCTTCCCTGCCCTTATCTTCCTTCGAAGTTTACACTGCTTATTTAAACCCATTGCTTTATGAGAATTGCCATCATTTATCACCCCCCTGGTCACCTTTCTTTCTAGCTACCCCACTTTCTATCACTCCACTTATCCTTGGGGATTTTTATATCCCAGTCAACAACCCTAACAGCTCTAATGCCT
>CAKOES020000556.1:0-23899 GCA_933207985.1 Pelobates cultripes
GTAGAAAGAAGGACGTAGACGAGAAATGCAAGGGTATGCAAAGGAGAAAGAGGACAGAGGAGGAATTGGAAGTTTGGGGACTCCAACTCGGACATGCAGAGAAAGCCAGGACAACATCTGAGACTAACACTCAACTCACAAACTCTTTGACTTTCTAACCAACACCACCTTTCACCATAACTCATGCACCTACAGACATCCAAATAAGTTCCTGAGACTATCTACCAATCGGATGAAATATCTACTCAACTGGTAATTATACTGGTTTCATTTAATTAATTAAATTAATTAAAATTTACTAATTGCATGATATATGACTGGATAAAGCACGGTCAGATTTCCATATTTAAGAAATCTTAGTTAACTAAAGAATATATAGTTATAAACATTCCATTCTGCAGGTGGAATTAAGAATAATTATATATTGACGTGATAGTATCACATGTTAGCATACCGCTGTTTTTATCCAGGTGTATTGATTTGCTCTAAATTAAGATAAGATATCTTTTAGACAAATTAAACTCTGCTTAGATAACATGGTAGATTCTCTTATTGGATGGTTCCAGGAAATGACTAATGAACTGGTTTAAATGTTATTTTATTTAAAATTACATAAGAATAGATCTTAATTACCTAGGAGATCTAGCCAGCATTGAAAGGGTTACTCTAACTGTTAGCCAGGGTTTTATGGCCCTTCGCTGTGAAAAGCTTTCAGTCTGTAAAGATAGTCATAAATCGTGTAAAGTCTTGACAGAAAATGCTGTTTAGCCATTGAAACGTGTATAGCCATTCCTTTGTATTGCATACCATTTTATACTGGATATTCATTGATTATTGTCACGCATGTTACATATTATTATTATTATTAATTAATTTGTTATTATAAAATAAAATCTATTTTTATAACAAAATTGTGATATTATTTATATGAACTACTTCTCACTTACGATAACAATCTTTGGGTCTGAGAATTGAATTAGTGGGCAATTCTCACTGTTTACTATTATTATCCCATAAATATTCCCACATTACCCCCCTCCTTCTGTTACCCCCTCCTTCTGTTACCCCCCTTCTGTTACTCCCCCTTCTGTTACTCCCCCTTCTGTTGCTCCCCTCCTTCTATTTACCCCCCTCCTTCTGTTACCCCCACCTTCTTTCTCCCCTCCTTCTGTTACTCTCCCCTTCTGTTACCCCCCCTCCTTCTGTTACTCCCCCTCCTTCTGTTACCCCCCTCAGTTCTTACTCCCTCTCCTTCTGTCACTCCCCTTCCAGTTGCTCCCCCTCAGTTACTCCCCCCTCCTCCTTCAGTTACTCCCCCTCCTTCACTCCTTCATTTACTCCCCTCCCCTCCTGTCTGTCCTCCCCTTCACAGTGCTTGCCTCCCCCCCTCCTTCTGTCACTCCCCTTTCAGTTACTCCCCCTCCCCCCCTCAGTTACTCCCTCCCTCTCCTCCTTCAGTTACTCCCCTTCAAGTTCTCCCCTTCAGTTACTCCCCCCCTCCAGTTACTTCCCCCCTCCAGTTACTCCCCCCCTCCTCCTTCAAATTGCAACTTCAGTTACTCCCCTTCCAGTTGCTGGTTACTCCCTCTCCTTCAGTTACTTCCCTTCCTCCTTCGTTGCTTCCCCTTCAGTTTACTCCCCGCCTCCTTCCAGTTACTCCCTCCCTCCTTCAGATTTACTCCCCCTCCAGTTACTCCCCCCTCCCTCAGTTACTCCCCTTCCGTTGCTCTCCCTCTTTCAGTTACTCCCCCTTCAGTTCTCCCCATCCTTCAGTTACTCCCCTTCTGTTTCTCCCCCTCCTTCTGTTACTCCCCTTCTTCTGTCCTCCCCCCTCCTTCTGTCCTCCCTTCTTCATTACTCCCCCCCTCCTTCTTTCCCCCCCCTCCTTCTGTTACTCCCCTCCTTCTGTCCTCCCCTTCAAGTACTCCCCTTCCAGTTACTCCCCTCCTCCTTCAGTTACTCCCCCCCTCCTTCTGTTGCTCCCCTTCAGATTCTCCCCCCTCCAGTTATTCCCCCCCTCAGTTGCTCCCCCCCTCCTCCTTCAGTTCTCCCCCCTTCAGTTACTCCCCTTCATCCCTCATTCTGTTGCCCCTTCTCCTTCTGTCACTCCCCCCCCCTCCTTCTGTTACTCCCCCTCCTTCTGTCACTCCCCCTTCACTCCCCTTCTTGCCCCCTTCCAGTTACTCCCCCTCCTCCTTCAGTTCTCCCCCCTCCTTCTGTTACTCCCCTTCAGTCACTCCCCCCTCAGTTACTCCCCCTCCAGTTATTCCCCCCCACTCCAGTTTCACTCCCCCCTCCTCCTTCAGTTACTCCAGTTATTCCCGCTGTGTCCCCCTCTCCCTCCTTCAGCTCCCCTCCTTCTGTTGCTCCCCAACCTTCCTGTCACTTCCCCTCCTTCTGTTACTCCCCCTCTTCTGTCACTCCCTCCTTCAGTTACTCCCCCCTCCTTCACCTCCTCCTTCTGTCCTTCCCCTCCTTCTGTTGGTTCCCCTCCTTCTGTTGCTCCCCCTCCTTCTGTTAGTCCCCCTCCTTCTGTTTCCTTCCCCTCCTTCTGTCCTCCTCCCATGGTTACTCCCCTTCCAGTTACTCCCTCTCCTCCTTCAGTTACTCCCCTTCGGCCTCTCCCTCCCCCTTCTGTCCTCCCCTTCCCCTTCTTCCCCCTTCAGTTACTCCCCCTCCTCTTTCAGTTTCCTCAGTTCCTTGGTTCCTCCCCCCCTTAAGTTACTCCCCTTCCCGTTACTGCCTCTCCCTTCTTCAGTTCTCCCCCCTCAGCCAGTTACTCCCTCTCCTGCTTCAGTTCGCCACCTCGCCCAGTTACTCCCCCCTCCTTCAGTTACTCCCCCCTTCAGTTACTCCCCCACCCTCACCTTCCCTGTAGCGTGGCCGAGCTGCTCTCCGGTCCGCGGTGCCCAGCTGGAGTGATAAGAAGGTGCACACTCAGTGGGCACTTCCTGTCAGTCCGGCCGGGTACAGGAAACTGAAACTCCTGTTCCACGCGGAGTTTCAGTTTCCTGTACCCGGCCGGACTGACAGGAAGTGCACACTGAGTGTGCACCTTCCTATCACTCCGGCCGGGCACTGTGGACCGCAGAACAGCTCGGCCACGCTACAGGGGAGGGAAGGGGAGGGGAGGAGAGAAGCAACTGCAGCCGCCTGAGGCTCTTTACAGAGCGCTCAGGCAGCTGCAGCATTAGGACCGGCCCACCGCGGCAGGTCTTAAAATAATTTAGGGCAGCCTGGGGGGTAATTGCCTCCCTGCCCCCCGGCCCAGCCCGCCCCTGTTCTTACCTGAGAGTGTGTTTATACTGTGTATTGGATTTTCTGTTTTCTGACTTTATCTTGTTTGACTATTCTTGCTCTCTGTTATGCTGATCTTGGCTATAGATTCTGTGTATCTCTGTTATCCTGACCTCAGCCTGTCTCTTGTTTATTCTCTGTTTGCTTGCAGACATTTCATATATCTGTCTCAGGCACTAACCCGGCCACTATAAGGACCGATTCGTGTGCCTTTACTGTTTCCTTTAGGTTTGCATGTTAAGGTAACTCTATTCCTGACAGAATGTTCTCTGGAATGCTGGTTTAAACATATCAACAATTCAGACTCCAAGGACCAGAATACAAGACCTCTGATTGGTCAATCTACTTGCAGGAATGGAAATAGAGCAGGGCTAAGTATTCCTTTAACCCCTTAAGGACCAAACTTCTGGAATAA
The DNA here is from genome assembly GCA_933207985.1 of Pelobates cultripes. NCBI lineage: Eukaryota > Metazoa > Chordata > Amphibia > Anura > Pelobatidae > Pelobates > Pelobates cultripes. The sequence goes on from CAKOES020000556.1 coordinate 3,713, forward strand.
AAGGGAATCATGACATGTCACACATGTCATGTGTCCTTAAGCGGTTAATTGGCCCTGTTGTTCCAAATAAATTGTAATACTTTGATGATGCCGCTACAAAATTGTGGTCTTTCTCATTTCTAACTCTGCTTAACAAAATTGCATAGATTACATTTCACTACAACTTTGAACCTGAGGTCTTGAGGGTTTTTTTTGTATTATTATTATTTTGAGCATTGAACAAGTTAAGTAATAGTTCCGTTTTGAACCACTTGTTTAGTATTCTCCATCAGAATGCAACTGTTTTGCCGAAAGTATCTGTAAATCTTTAACAAGATAAAGAAAAATCAAAATATAGCCAGAGGCAAAAACATTAGCGATGATTTCTGAATAACATCACGTAACCATCTGTACAGTGTCTGGCAAGAGCTCAAAGAAAGGAAGCAAAACATTTATTTTCATGGGCTATTAAAAGGACAATGTTGCTTGCGTTCCCAAAATGATTTTAATCAAAAATATCTAGATCTGTGTTATCTGTCAGAACAAGTTTTTGGTAAAAGCAAAGGATCTTTAACCTATTGGACCTTAGCCGAGACTCTTCACTAAATAATTGTTTATTCCATGAATGGCCTTAAGTAGACTCTGGGATCATAATGTACGGGTCAATAAGAACACTTGGCGGGACTCACAAAGTGAAAGGACAGGAAGGAAGGGATTTTGTGCACTGTATTTAAACTTTTTTTTTGGTCCTTTAATCCAGATTAATAGACCTTAACATGAAACCAAGTGGAGCTATAAAGACATAAATTTCAAACTTCTCAAATGCGTACTGATTGTAATATTTAACCAAGCCCGATACGTTGTATTTCCTCACCTCACAATATCTATGATATGTAAGCTCTTTGTTGACAAGCAATTCACAACATCAAGGACAGGCTGAAAGTCTATATACCATATTACACATGTAAACTGTAACCCAGATGGAGCAAATCTTCATTTTTAATCTTTGATCCCTTTAGTGAATTATATTCAGTACAGTGATGGGTTGGTGTATTGCAACTTTCCCAATAGTCAAAAATATGTAGTGGTTAGTTCATGACATACACCTGTGATGTTCCTCAGTCATCATTTACTTGTTAGCCTCACTTGTTTCAACTAAAGTTATGTTAAATTGTATTGCATTAGTTGCTGTTACATAACAGGACAGAATAGTTGGAACCTTCAGAATTGAGCCTCAAAGAGCTCATTGCAGATTTACTTCCTTTTGGAACTCATAGTTACCTCCAGTATTCAGATATTATCATTATGTTGATATGTCAGTAAAGACCAGTACAAACGTTATTAATGCACAAGAAGAACCTCGAACCTTCTTAATTAATAGCTCTTGTATTTGAACTGATCATGCTTGAAAGGGCAGCTCTAGAGTAAGTTGAACACATTGAATAAAATACATCAATCAAATTACAAAGTCTCCGAGTTACAACCTCCCCAGCGGTGGATTTCCTTGAGTCTACATCCAGAATTCCAAGTCCAATTTAGAGGTCTCTGTAGAAAGAAAGATGTTTTGAAACACAAACTTTTAAAGATTTCTAACAGTTTTATTAACTAAACTGGAAATGTCAGGATTTGACCAGTGTCAATTTCAAATTTAGGCCATACGGGAATATAGTTAACTGGGTATTTTTTCCACTGGCTATTTTGACTCAGAATTTAAAAGTCACTCATCAAATCCTGGCAATAAAGTTTAGGGAATGACTGAGGACTCAAGACCTCTGATACCTATGTGCATATAGACACATATTGGTTTCTAATACAATAATGGTTAAGTTGCTTTGTCACCATTGTTGAAATGTTGAAAAATGCAAAGTTATGCACTTCGGTGTAAAGAATACACAAGCAACGTATACCCTTAATGGAAGTGAATTAGGGATAACAACACACGAAAAGGACTTGGGAATTGTTATAGACAACAAGCTAAGCAACAATGTGCAATGTCAATCAGCAGTGGCCAAGGCCAGTAAGGTATTGTCATGCATGAAAAAGGGCATTCATTCTCAGGACGAGAATATCATTTTGCCTCTTTATAAATCACCGGTAAGACCCCATATTGAATATGCTGTGCAATTTTGTGCACCTGTTCTAAAGAAGGATATTATGGCACTAGAAAAAGTGCAGAGGTGGGCAACAAAGTTAATAAGGAATGGAACATATCAGCTATGAAGAAAGGTTAACAAATTTAAACCTATTTAGTTTAGAAAAACATCGCCTGAGAGGGGATATGATAACATTATACAAATATATTCGGGGCCAATACAAACCATTGTGTGGAAATCTATTCACAAACCGGACTTTACATAGGACACGAGGCCATGCGTTTAGACTGGAAGAAAGAAGATTTCGTCTAAGGCAAAGGAAAGGTTTTTTACTGTAAGAACAATCAGGATGTGGAATTCTCTGCCTGAAGAAGTGGTTTTATCAGAGTCCATACAGATGTTCAAACAGCTACTAGATGCATACTTGCAAAAACAGAATATTCAAGGATATAATCTTTCAATGTAGGGTAATAACTGCTTGATCCAAGGATAAATCTGACTGCCATTCTGGGGTCAAGAAGGAATTTTTTTCCTAGCTTGTTGCAAAATTGTGCTTCAAACTGGGTTTGTTTGCCTTCTTTTGGATCAACAGCAAAAAACAAATGTGAGGAAGGCTGAATTTGATGGACGCAAGTCTCTTTTCAGCTATGTAACTATGTAACTATGTAACCATTGTTATTCAAAAGGAAAGTATCTAGATATTTAAAAATTATATTTTTATTTTTTTCATTATGCATGAAAGTAAAATAATTCTAACTATAACTATTACATTTTACTTACACGTCCACAATTAATTTGCATTCTCTGGGTGGCTCATTGTGTTCTCGTTTTTAATGGCTGTGCTGAGACGCATTAATATTCCTTTAAATTGTTTTCCCATGCTATCATAGAAAAGATTTTATTTATTTTTTAAGTTTCACTACGGTACAGCTGGTTATTTTTCCTATTAGGTAAATGATTGCAGCTGAGATGTGAGATCCATGGTACAATAAATTTGGGTGGCATTCAAAGTACATGCAACGCAGCACGAGAATGAGATGTCCTTAGAGTTTCTTTGAAATCCACAACCTCTAGGGTATTCATAAAAAGAAAAAAAAAAATCAGTAAGCCATAGCTAAGCTTCTCCTTGAGTCAGGTGACATAATTTGTGTGTCATTTTAGGACGCATTTGTGAGAATGTGCAGCAAGTCCCTAAATACAAACTGGCAATTTAGGAAGTTGAACTGAGTTCTTGTAATGTGTCTAATTTCTTAGTATATTACCTCAGCAAAGCAGAATGATGAGCAAAGCTGATAAATATTCACAAAATTAAAAGACGTTCATTGGGTTCGCACATTAAAAACAACGCATTGTGGTGACAGTCGGAAATTAATATGCAAGAATTTAGGGTTAAATGTATACTGTATATTTTATATGACATTATAGATTCAGCAAGTGGACATAATCATAATAAAAAGTTTAAGTTATGTGTAATAAGTTTGGGAAAACATCTAGCTGAATATACATCTAGCTACATATACATATACATATATATCATGCACAAAACCATGCACTCAAGGACTTGCAAGGGCCAGTGCAACATTTAACAGATAATCCACACTACAAAAAAAATGGCACTCCACCAAGATGGATGCGTGAAAGTTGGACTCTTCACTCTGACACCCACAATACATTACCCAACTGGTTTCTATCCACATGGGCCGAGAAAGGAAAACAGACTTAGTTCGCCCAAGTCCTGACACTCCTTGACACTCCTTACTAAGGACACTCCACTCTTTAATAAGGAGGATCTGGCCACTATCACTGCGGATACCAAAGGGCGCACATGGAGGGCAGACTAACAGCATTGGAGACTCAAGCATCCAGATTCCAACAAAGGCACAAGGTTACTAAGCTAGTGGTCCAACGACAGGGCTCTGTCCTGCTTGACATGAGGCGACACATGGAGGACCTTGACAACAGTGAGAGAATGGAAAAAGCGCCTCTCTGAAATATTGGCGTCAGAGCCTCTGGTGGACACACTTCAAGATCTCTTTGCCCTCATTCTAGCAGAGGACTGTCCAGCTGACATTCAGATCAATAAAGCACATAGGAGCTTGCGGCCATAGGCCCCGTAGGGTCCCCCTTGAGACATAATATGTGTCAGGACTTGTTCTGTTCTGATGTCTGACCATGGCTTCTGGTATCCAGTACTCTTTTTACAATTCTTGTTTAGTTTTTCTGGTTTTCTTTATGCTGGGTTTTCTGGATTCATTCCTTTATTCCGTTCCTTGAATTCCCAGTCTCCTGGATTCCTTTATATATTTTGTTATGTTGCCACACTCTTTCCTTTTCCATTAATCCTTTTGTTTCAGATGGTTCCTGCAGGCAGTTGTTTCATGTCCCCTGCCCCTTTCTTTGCAGGTAAGTACTGTGTGTGTGTTATTGTTTATTTAGTCATGCATATCTAGGCAGTTAGGACCCACCGTACATGGAGTACTTTGGCGCAGTGGTGGGCTGCATACATCTTGGCCATTTATGTATGTCTAAGTCGCCAATGTTTTACATATATAGTACTTAGTTATGTCTCCTCTTGTCTTGTTTTATTTTGTATTCCCAGTCCATGTACAGTCCTATCCTGTCCTGCCCCTGTTCTGTTAATGTTTCCCTCATGTATTGTGTACATGTTCTGGGTTCTGCTTTATGTCCTTCTCCGGTTCTGGGGTCTTCTAGTTTTGTCTTGTTTTTTTGTTTGGTGCCTATTCTAGTTTTACCTTATTTCTAGTACTGGATACACCTCAGCTTATCATCTAGCTTCTGGCATCCACCTAAGCTGCATCAGGGTTCTAGTTTGTGGCCGCACAAATGCTGGTGCTCAACACCAGGGGGCGTGTGGTTACCCTGCAGCAGGCCCTGATAGTCCATACCCATGCTGAGACTCCTATCATCATCAGGCACACAGGGGTCCCGGTCTTCAGACCGCCACCTGTGACAACATGTTGCCTTCATTTATACTCAGTCAAGAAAAGCATAATGCAAAAATCAAGAACTCTCCAGTCTACCAATCACATAGGCCAGCTAACTAAGTGTGGGCTATGCAGACTGCATTGTTTCAGCACCCTGAGCTTGGAGTGGACGTGTCTAATGATATACTCGCTCTACACTTTCTGGGAACATTTTCATGGTGTCCCCCAGCACTCACTTGCCAAAGGGGACATGCCACTGGTAGACAGACCGAAGCAGTGAGAGCACTTGTAAAGTGCACAAAGTCAGCTTTATCTTGACAAATTTATAGTCAGCCAGTCCACACAAGTTTTGTTCTCCTACAGCCCTTCAAAGTTACTTAATTCCCTCAGGACAAAGCATGAGCATGTGAAGAGTGGTAGTAAAAAATAAATAAAATAAAATAAAAAATTTCTTTTTTAAATCAATCAGCCTATTCTATAGATATGGGCCTTGAGCTCCTTGCCCTGCAGAACGTCACATTACTTCCTTGTCCCCATCTATAACCTTGGGTAGCCTTGTGTAACCTTATTTAACGTTTGTGGAGTTTTCTTCTTTAAACATGTAGAGCTTTGCTTTGCCTCCTATTCATATAAAGAGCCTTAGTCTACCTCATTTGACCTTGCAAAGCCTTGAACTCCTGTTCTCACTTTCAGACAAGTCCACTCCAAGTAAAAGGGTTGATGTTAAAAGTTATTGCAAGCACGGAATTATACGGTTTCGTTTATATAAGTGCTATTCAAAATAAGCCTATTTCTCTGCAATAAACGAGAATCTACAACCATGTGTATTGTGATTTATGTTATATTGTGATTTAGTTTAAACAAAATGAAGTCTTTCAGTTCAGCTATAGAAAAACTCTTTTGAAATATTTGATTAGACACAATGTATAAACTATTTTGTAAAATTATAATTGCGGCAGAATCCCCATGACAATCTCTCGGTGTGAATTTAACTGTAATCTACCTGAAACCCAAGCTGAATGCAAAGTGTTCTATCTCTCTGTCACGGTCTTTTGTCTCTTGAAATATGTATTTTTTTGACAAGCTTTTACATTTTCAAAAACCATTGACATATAAATTACACTTTATCCTAATTAAAATGATGTTCCTATTTTTTTTGGTTTCATGCTATTGGAATGACATAATAAACTCACAGAATTTAATCTTTTTTTTTTTTTTTAAATAATCAAAAGTGAAAAAAATGCTAGCTTTAAGGAACACCAGAGTGAGCACAATTAAACTTGAAAAAATAAAAAATACCAAATGGTACGGCACAGTCTCAAAGGTGGCAAGAGATCTTCTAGTCCTGGTATGGGACTTTCTTGGTAGCTTCATTTAATGGCAGTATATGAAAAGGAAGCAAAAACAAAGGCAAACCAATAGTGCAATATGGTAGTATGTGATAGGACAAATGACACTTAGATGAAATGTCAACTCACATATGGTAGAGCTATAACCAGCTCTAGGTAAAACAGCATGCAGTTGTATATTATAACCACTTGCAGGATATCCCTCTGGTTTTGGTACACAGTAGAATGATGGTAAAGTACAACTGGATAACGATGAGGTAAATCATATGGAATGACAAAAAAGCAGCCAATAGTGCTCTCTATATAGGTAGGAAAGTATCAATAAGGTAAATAAAAATATACTTATAATAGAGTGAGCAGACTAACCGCTCTATGTATCAAGCTTGGTGGTATAATCCCCACCAAGGATTTATTTAGTTGGTTGTCCACCGTAGGTTATGGGTCCAGATGTCAGGTAAAAGTATAAAAATAAATAATAATAAGTACTAAAAATATATGGCTAAAAGGCAGGTAGTGAAGTAGCCAAAATACTTTAACAACGGCATAAAAACAACAACATGTTTCTCCCCTTAGGGCTTTCTCAAGTGGTAAAAACAGATACCTAACATAACTGGGTTTCTATTGGCTACCCTTAGGAGGGAGCATGTGTCGGCTGTCAAATACGCAGGTACTAGCAAATCATTTTTGGCCAACTTAAAACTATTGCTGAGACCATCCAACACACCCTTCTTGGAATCCTAAGCAAGCGGATTATGGTGTTTCACTGAACTGGTGGTTTTTTGTTGTTGTTGTTTTCACCTTTTGGGTTTTTTCACATTACAGATACATCTGTACCCCTTAGCTCAGAACTCCACTTTAACTTGCCAGAAATTCAACTTAGGAACTGTTACTATATTTAGTTCTACCTGCTTTTTTTAATATGGGTTACCCACAGGGACTAGCAAATCATTTTGACTAATTCTTAACTAGTACAGGGACCATCCGACACACGTACCCTTCCAGTGATTCTATATACTAACAGACAGTTCTCTGCGGTATACACCCCCAGCTAGTCCACAGCCTATACCAATCGATAATTTGGGGACTCTAGTCTGGGAGAACATGTTTACTGGCATACACCGGTTTACTCTCATGTATACACTCATGCATACATGCTTCCAGTGGACCTCCAGCCCACTTGGTGCATTACAGTTTTTTCACACCATAAGTGACAGCATGTTGGCATTTGGCATCCAGACCTTTGGAAGATAGTTGGTCCTTTTATGCCACTTTTCTATAATACTGGGTAACTTTATTCCAATATATATCACATGTGCTGGCATTTCAGCCCTTAGATATTTTACTATTTTCGATCCATCTGGGCTACTTTGACTCAGAATTTCCAGTTACATGGGTCCTATCTTACCAATGACAAGATATTTTAAATGTGTTGTATTTTTTAGTTCCATTTCTTTTTATCATGGTGTATGGTTATGATTTTCTCTTTTGCATTGATACTCTAAAGTACTCATCGCTGTATTTCCACATACAGTTGTTAGACAGTATTTTATTTATTTATTCCAATAAAGGTTATATTTTAACTATAACAGGTTTTTTACAATATTTATTGTTTCTGAATTGAAGACTAAGACAGGTAGAAAAGACAAGCAAAATAAATTATAATCTAGAAACCAGTACATGGAATGGCTCTCACATTGAATCAATGCTTTCCTGTAGGGGTTTAGAAGATGCTGGATGTTCTCATTCAAATCGTTGTTTCAAACTATATGAAAATGAAGATAGCGCCTCTAGTGGCTGTTTGGTAGACAACCATTAGAAGCAGTCTTAGATTGCAGTTTCTCTAAAATTGCATTGTTTTACATTGTAGGGTTAAGGGGACAGGGACAGTGCAACCAGCCCACTTCAGCACATCGAAAAATACAGGTTAAGAACCCAGATCACTTGCAGAATCACACCACTAATTTATCTCCACACTATATCAACAACAGTGTAGTTGCTTCAGCAATGTATAGTCAGTAGACTTAATGTGTGATACTTTCAATAAAAAGTTGTGCAAAGTAATATGTGAGTGTGGTATCTATATTTTGAACAAGCAGTAAATCCATGTAGCTTGAAGTCAATCAAGTGATTCACAATAGAAATCAACAAATATTCTAAAAAGTGTGTGTATCTTACTATATACAGAGGATCCTTCAACCGATACAATCCAATTTATCTTTGAAGTAAACTGTATACGTGGAAGTTGTAATATGGACAAAGAACGCATGAAAATGTTAGTGCTATGCTACAAACTGTGCAAAAGTTATATGCAAGTGAGGAAGATATGAATGACAACCATATAGTGGTATTATTGCTGACATTATTGCAAATTCTCAAAGGCACTAAGCAAGATAACAATACCATGGTTTGTTTTTACTGCAAAAACTGGAACATTTAGAGGCTGAGTGGGATGGATATAGAACATAGAGGTTCTCTGCTCACAGAGAATTATCAAAATGTATACCTATTATCGTTCACACACTCAGACCCATCTTCAACCAAATAAAGGCTAACAACAATGAGTGATCAAAGCACAGAATCGATCCAGGCCTTGGTCTACAAAATACTTGCACCAAGCACAACAGGCTGGATGTCCTAAGATTGTGCTTACTGTAGCTCTACCGGGGCCATCTTAACAGCATCATATGCCCCTGTGCCTACAACCACTCACATCAATAAAATTAAGCTTAGACTTATTGGTACCTCCAACAAAATCAGTATTTAAACTTTAAAAGAACATGTAGGTAGCAGGGGCAGGCAACTGACATTGACTGTTAAAAATATTAGAAGAACATTATTTTAGCTTCACGGCTTCAGAAAATTGTGTGTGTTGATTTTGTCTTGCTTATGTACAATTAGCAAGTGTACGTTGTTTTTGTCAAGGTCAAGATATGTATTCACTACATGTAGAGATTACAGCTGACACAAGTGATTGGTCCACCTAAATGTTTTGATAAAGAGGTTTTGAAAGTTCTGAATAAATCTCCTGGAATAATACCCTGAAATGTTGGCATGCCAATGGAGCCCCTTTGGTCATGGGGCCCCTAAGCAACTGCCCACCGTGCCCATAAATGAACACAGCTTGGGCCCCATCCCCCGAAAAAGATGCCCAGGAGACAAAATTGGAGATGATGTGCTGAAACTGGGAGACCGCTCGCTGACATCCTAATGATAATAGAAGCACTCGATTTTCTAATGGAGACATGTTCAAACTAATTAACTAATTACTGATTATTCCTAAAGTGATTTTGATTTTAATTTCTATATAAATTACAATGTACAATTTCTAAAAGTCTAATGTATTGTACAAACCCTCCCCAATACTTATTGGATCCTATTGAGATTAATTTACATTGGTTTCATTTTACATTTTTTATTCTATCATATATGTGTGTATTGAGCAGGCTGTTAGTATCTTGCTAATTGACATGTGGTGAGCAATTAACAGCAACCTCACAGCTTGCGATAGTTGCTGTATTGATAGTTTTTTGGTTCATGCAATTATTGCACAATTATGCATTGTGTTTATCTGCTTGGAAAAACCAAAGAGATACAAAGCTGGAACCTTAACACTAAGTTATTGGGAGTAAAGAAACATTTAATTTCAAATACAAATGGCAATGACAGACAATGCTCAGCATTTTATGCTGATGGGCTTGACATGCTGAAATAGGGTATTGAAGAGGCAATATCAGTCATCACTCATCATGCATAATGAGATTGTTTGACAGGCTCCAACTCTCCTGATATAAGTGGCACTGTGTGTTTCTGTTGCTCTGTATCTAACCCCTATTTGCTTCTTCCCATGCAATCAATTGAATCCAACAAACATTCCAGCAAGCATAACTAACTTGTGTTTGATCTAACCCCTGCTGTTTCTGATTGCCTGTAAAGATTTATAAAGTGAGGGTTATGTACTAAAATGAGAACTGTCAGGATTTTTAAAGCAAATTCAAAGTGAATTTCAAATTTAAAGGGACGCTATATTTGCCAGAACTTCTACAGTTTAATGTACTGATTTTGCAGGCTCAGCAACGTAAATGCAGACTATTCAGAGAAATGGCAGTGTTTACGTTGCTGCCTAGTAACACCTCTAGTGGCAGTCACTCAGATGGCCACTAGAGGTGATTCCTATTTCACTGCTGCACTGTGTGCAGCACCTACATTCATTGTCTCTATCACGCACCGTCTGGAGCCGCTGAACGCTCCCCATAGAGATGCATTGTTCCAAAGCATCTCTATGAGGAGATGCTGGTTGGCATTGCACAGCATTTTGCCTTGCATGCACAATAGCCTCCCAATGCTTTCTGAAAGGACAGCATTGGGTTGGCTGAGATCGTTAAGATTGATCATCTCAGCTGCGGATGAGGGGCCATGCATGGCGATACCATTATGGAGATGGAGAAAAGGTAAGTTAAAAACATTTTTACTCTATCCACATAGACATCATAAAATACTGAGGTCATAGAGGTATCAGTGCCTGCAGCTGATGGCTCGTATCCATGGACATGATTCTGCAGATGTTACAACTTTATTATAATTATTATTATGTTATTATTTATATAGCGCCAACAAATTCTGCAACGCTTTACAGTGGGTGGACGAACAAACATGTAGTTGTAACCAGACAAGTTGGACACACAAGAACAGAGGGGTTGAGGGCCCTGCTCAATGAGCTTACATGCTAAAGGGAGTAGGGTAAAGTGACACAAAAAGTAAGGATAGTATTAGACTAAGGACAGTTGCAAGAGAGTGATCAGTCGGGAGCTATTTCCCAATCTTCTCCATAAGCAATAAAGTATCAAATTTTTCTATGGTTGTAGAATTGAAATAGAAGAAGAGAGCAACGCCAAGCAAGCCTCAATGCTTGAAAAAGATTAATGTGTTCATTCTGCATACAGACAAGGAAGAACGACTCAAGAACTATCTTACTTCATAAGACAGATACTCCACCTTATTGTCAGGTATAGCCTGACATGCATTCCGCCGTAAGAACCCACTTCCGGGTTCACGGTGCTTAGCCCCGCTCCTTTCTCTGACGCGGTCCTTCCACAATACTTAGGAAGACCGCGCCAGATTCAAAACGCTGGATTATTGCACAGGTACCTGAAAAAGTGATCAGCTGCTTTACCCCGTTCCTGCCTGTATCAGACCTCGGCTTGCTAAAAACAGACTTCTACCTTCTCCACTCCTTACCTCGGCTCACTAAAACGGACTCCTACCTTCTCCACTCCCAGACCTCGGCTTGCTAAAACGGACTCCTACCTTCTCCACTCCCGGAACAGGCTTGCTAAAACGGACTTCCACCCTCTCCACTCCTAGACCACGGCTTGCTAAACGGACTTCTACCTTCTCAACCCATCGGGTGAAATTAACCCTTCAGTTCCAGAAACTGCCTTTTAAGTTAAGTAACTTTCCTCCAATCAAGCCACTCTCTGTTACAAATCATAGACAGTTAACTGTGTCATTCTCTCAATTTATTCTCCTTATTTCATAAGGATCTGCTAATAACGCTAACTCTTCCTCCAATAACCAAGTCAATTATAATTACAACTTCTCCTGCTTCATTAATAGTCTTTATTATAAAAATTCCTTCTTAAATTAATCTGGAATCTAACTCTGCATTATTTCCAATAAAAGGAATTAAGTGGCTTGTGCAAATCAACAGATTCTTATACTTTACTCACAATTAACATCCTACATGTGTAATTAAAGTGACAGTAACTACTCCTTCATTTCAATATAAAAGGAGGTAAAACTAATAGTTACTGCAATTAGAAAATTCTGCAGTTGAGTTCCAATTAAAATAAGCGTTACACTTATATTGTATGTACATTTCTGTTTGTTGTGGGGTTAAAGGGAAAACCCACAAAGGTGTCAGAGTATCTATTACTATTGGTGTTACTCACTGGGATATTGTTATATATATTTATATGGGAGCTATTAACAGTTTAATTGATACGCTTTTATGAAGAAGTCGGTTTTTAGTGATTTTTTGAAGGAGTGGAGACTGGGTGAGCATCTAACGGAGGAGGGAAGTGAGTTCCACAGAACGGTGCAGCCCTCGAGAAGTCTTGAAGGCAAGCATCAGAGGTGGGAGTACGGACAGAAGATAGACGTAAGTCTTCAGAAGAGCGTAAGGGCCTAGAAGGACATTCTTGTGTATTAGTGAGGATAGATAGGTAGGAGCAGCATTATGTAGAGATTTGAAAGCAAGAACCAGAATATAAAATTGAGCCCTATATCTTACAGGAAGCCAATGTAGGGACTGACAGAAGGATTAGGCGTGGGCGGTGCAGGCGGACAGGAATATGAGCCATTTGCCCTCAAAGAGTCCAACGTACATAATCAAGTGATTTTGGAAAACAGTGCACACAATTATTAGTTCCAAGAGCTCTGCAGACTAAAACAAAGTTGGTTGAATGTAACAAGATTATTTTGAATGAGAAAACTTATAATAAGGCCATCTCACAGTCAGCAAGGATTTATGATACAGCTCAGCAGTATACATTTCCTACCTACATCAGCATGCATATTCTATATTTTATGCAATACTAAGAGTTTACAACCATAGTGCAAAGATTTGTAGGTCATGCAACCTTTTACATTTTTCATTTTGGATTCTTGTTTACATGTACCCCCTGCTGGCCTGACTCCCTGCTGTTTCAAATCTGTCTCCTCTCTAACTAAATAGGCCAAACAGGAACATGCTATTGAGACCACAGCTGTATAAAGACATTGCCAAACTATTAACAATAACAATTAATCCTCCAGATGATATAACCGGTGGTTACAAAATTCGGAACAGAAGACATTCTTCTTAAATCATCACAGACAATATACCCATTTCCCTGACAGTTACAAACTACATTACAAATACTAACCTCAAATTCAACAGTACTGTGAGCATTCTCTAGTATCACCAGTTAGAATATTTAATAGTCAGAGAGTGGCTGGTGATAGATGATTAGAGATCCGTCACAACAACAATGACCATTTAAGGTTGGCTTGAAGATGATGGAAGTTGCAGAATATATATAGTTTAATGGTGAGTAAAAAAAAATTAATTAAAGCTCTCTGTAGGTAATCACAACATTTAAATTATAATAATAATAAATAAAATATTTGTGAGGCACTTCAAAAAAAATTCTAAGTTTTGGAGCCAGTTTTAGAAGGTGGGGTCCCTGTTTTACCCAGATCTACAGTAATAAGCTAACAAAAAATAAAGGTCCACAACACTCATCAGTAAATTCAAGTGGTTTGCTCAGTCATCAAAGTGAAAGGGCAATGTTTCGATACCTATTTGTGCCTTTCTCAAGCCATCAGTCACACTTAGAATTTGCATTTACAGTGAAGATCTAAAGAGAATCTTTTAGACGAGCAATTTAAACTGGATTTATTATACCTTCTCATAACTACTGTTCTAGATTTTTTAATAAGACCCCAAACAATTTGGCCAAAGAAGATTTGTGTCGATGAGTGTGTTGGATCCTTCTACATTTTGGATACATTTGGTACTGGTGGCTATTTGGACCTTAAATTTGAAATTTACTTGGAATTCACTTTGAATTCTTGCCTTATTAAATAACCACTCAGCATTATGCCTACTGCTTTTCAGCTTGTTCTTTGCCAGCAGTCCCAATTTCATCCAGAGCCCTGTCACGGAGCCCCTAGATATTTTTGGTCCTGCCATCATTGCTTTTGGTAATGGTACTTGCACTAGCAAGAATAGGAGTGTTAAAGTCTGCTTCTTATGGATTGCTGCGCTGTAGGCGGGACCTATTAGAGGAAAAAGTGGACACAATGTTTCCAACTTCCCTAAATCTGACTCGCAGACCGTAAGTACAATACGGAAGTGCTTTAAGAAAAACAAACTAATAGCACATGCCAATTTACGTGTTTGAATTAATACCACCAATTCATAATCAAGATAGCAGAGACACTATAAAAAAAAAGAAGTAAATTCTGGAGTATGATAAAACCTTTATCATAAAAATTTTAGTAAATCCCCTGTGCCTGCTAAAAATACAACACCAAATTCAGTAGAATATACTGAAAATTGAAATGTTACCTCGTAAAAAAAAATTCATCTAAATTTTCTCCAAATTTCTCAATTCAAGGGGAGATTTGAGGAGATACGTTTAAGACTAGGACATTGAAATGAACACTTAAATTATAAAACAAATAATTACTTCCTAGGTATGTAGCGGGAACATTGTTACAAAAATAAATCAATACTAATTAAAACCTAGAACCTTAGAGGACCTTAGGATAGCATGGAGGGAGAAAGAAGGATAATGATACAAAGTATAAAGACATTCAGCTACAAATCTTGTTTTGTGAAAAAGGGAATTATTTAATCAGTGTTGGGGTTCCCTAGACCCCCAGTTAACTAGGAGAGAACATGATCTCCCTTGTATGGCAGTATGGACTTATTCATTGTCACTTGAGGCACAATACAAAACAAACTCAGATAAGGTTAGCTCATCCATTTACTCTGTATTATTGTAGTTTTGTTACATCGACAGGTGAACAAAGAACACACCATATCTCAGAGCATATTTTAAATCACATTTCAGAATACAAAATGTAGACAGGTGAACAAAAGACTCACCACATCTTTATATTTACTTAGGATCAAACAAAATATTTAAAAAAACTAAATGTTTTGTATCTAAAACCATTATCCTTGATCTCGTACTCCTCATTTTTTATTTCATGTAATTTAAGGCAACAACACAAAGTGCAGCAGTTATTGAAGTAAAAGACAAGAAAAATCTATGGTTTGAAGTGACAAAAAGCGAGGAAACTTTAACAATTGGAGAAAAGTGAAGAAAATAAATAATTAAAGTGATGAAAAGGGAAGAAACCTGGGTAGAATATCTAGAAGAGGAAACATTAAAGGAAGAGAATCGACTAAGAGCCTGAAAATTAAATAACCCTTTAGAAGGCAGAAGAAAAAAAGGAAAGAATAAAAAGTTCTGGGAAAAATATAGAAATGGAAACTGAATAACACTGAGGAAGATAAAAAAAAAATAATAATAACTGACATTGAAAGAATCAAGCGTATGAGATTCCGGTGCCGACGAACCACTGAGTCACTGCCCTGTAGTGCCTGATGTAAACATGTGAGTTGTCCGGTATGTCATATAAGGGAATCAAATTGTTACTTCACATTCCCGTTCAACCTAATGGACATGGTCTTCATGACAAATTTAACTTTGGACATAAACATCTCAAAATGCATAGTATTGCCTTCAAATTTATCAGCCACGAAAATCTGCACAACATTATAGATCTTGCATTTCTTGGACAGTTTGAGTGTTTTGGACTACAGATTGGGTAATGCCAGAGATATATCCAAGAGTGAAAAACCAAATTCTGTCTCGAAGCATAGTTCTAAAAATTGCTACAAAATAAGTAGAGTCACCTACAGAAATCAGGTCACACTCTTACCACAAACGAAAGTATGTTCCAGGTAAGGAGCATTTAGGAGATCATTTAGGTGTATAGGATAAATAAGGATAACTGGGCATACTGGGTCTATACCAGTACCAATGCCAAATACACTTGGAACAAGTCTCTTTGTTGGAGATGCATATCAAGAGCTTGTCTGACACAAACGTATCCTACTCCAAGAGTGTGCACAACTTAGTGGTGGTGGGTTGTGGGTTCTGATGGAGGGTTAAAGTTCACTATTTGTTTGCACTAGACCGGAAATAATGATTTAAAAAACCCTTAACACCACCAACACTTAATTATAAAAATATAAATATTACTATTTTTAATGCTACCACCAGCAACACAATTTATAAATGGTCCCCCCGGTAAATTAAAGTAAAAACACGCCAAATACAATTTAGCATTTGCAAAACACTAATTAATTGGTCTCTTCAAGTTATGTGATTTTTTTACCAGACAAAGGCAGAACTTAATAAAGTAAAAACCAAAGAAAAAAGTTACCTGCGCTCTCTCCCAAATCCCTATGTATATTTAAACAAATGGAGGTTATTTAGTCACTCCAATGGCCATTGGAGGGAATGCCCGTCTGCCAAGTCAAGGCACACCTCTCAGGTGGGTCCTACACTGACCTTTCACCTTGCTTCCTTGAGCTTCTGGCAAAGATATCTTTAATGAGACAGAGAGGGATATTTTGTATATACACCCCCCCTACATACTTATTAACCCTTAATAGGGAACAAATGGGATGGACGGCAGCATTGTAACATAGCTGTGTGATACAAAAAGTGAATACAAAAAGTGAATACATATACAAAAAAACAAGTCCTGTGCTCAATATATATGGAATGTGTTACTTGTTTCTGATTGGTTTAAGTTTTATGATTGACTTGTGCTGCTGGAGGCATAAGTAAAGAACATTATGCAAATGTTCTAAAATTATGCATCCTTGCCATGACATTGCCCCCTGGCCATTTATCATCTTTTTTCTCATTAATCATTTTTATTTTATTATTTTTGGTGCCAAAGGTGGAACCCCTATTTCTGAAGAATTCAAATCCCGGGGAATGCCTCGTCGGATTTATGTCGGCATGGTGCTTTAGTGATACAGAATTCAGCCAAACACTTAATCAGCCCAAATTCAACCAAATCTCAAATCGTGCGAAACCAAATATTGAAATATAATGTCCGTGAGCTGAACTAAAATAATAATAATAAAAAAAAACTTTAATCCTAACCCTAATTTTCAAATTAAAACCATATAATGTAAAAGATCTGTAAGAGTGAAGTATTACAGCATACTATTGCCAGCTCAGGCGCCTGAAGACATTCATAAACCGTTCCATCACCTGCCTTGTGGCTTATTACACTGCCTCAAGAACCACTTATTGCCATTACACACACATGTGTGACCTTTTTTTCTTTGTCTGAATGTTTCCTGAATTATTTTTTCGTGAGTGGCGTTTAGCCAAACCATCACATAAATGAACATCAGACGTCCTGAACAAAATTAAAAATTTTGGGAAAAATTATTTGGCCGACTATATATATATAATGTGCTTGATTCTAACCTAGTTTATATTCAGTGCTCTTCATTCTAACGTATCTTTAATGTTTATAAAATTCTGGGCTTATGCAATGTATAATTATATTTTATAATATTTAGAAACTCTTTTACCAGAAAGATTACATGTCCCGGGAAACTCAAACAATGCAATCTTGTTACAAGGCTACACAATTAACATGCAAAGATAACCTATAGTCATTTTTACAGGTTTGTTTTGCTAGTAGAGAAAATAAACAGTTCTTTTAAGAGATTGTATTCTTGGGGAAGACTTGATGTTTTCTGGTAATTTATTACACAGTGGCTGTGGTCTATATAAGCAGTCAGTATATGCTGCGGGAATGCAGAGTAAGTTACTACAAGTTGATCATATTTCATAGGGGCTCAGCATTTTTGGCCAGATAAGTGAAGGGTCCAACTGGATTCGAATATTTGCCACAACGATGGGTTGGGTAATCAAACTGTAGGGCAACTTGATCAAATGAATTATACATGGAGTTAAGCTTACAGAAAAGATATGAGGTGTAGATGCACGTACTTCATCCCTATAATGAATGTCTGTTTGTTGTACTCTCTTTTATTATCTTTATTACACAATCTGCTTATTTCGTCGGGCACAACATGTCCTTTAGCTACGTGCTGCATTGATGTTGATGTCATAATAAATGGGGAATAATGCTTGGATTACTATTGTGAAGTTATAAATCCATAATCTCTGCCAGACTGACATAATTAGCTGGAGTTACACTCTTCAGTGGAACATTATATAACTGTAACTCCTAACATTGCTAGGCAGCACTGGGCAACAGTAATTATAATAATTTGTAAACTGTCCTAATTCCAAGATTTAAGAACTGCAACCTCTACACTAATCATAACCCTGACCCTAAATTTGCTAGATTCGAAAATTGCAAAGTTTGTTGTCACACAGTGAAAGAAGAGTGCTATCGTGAAAAACTAGTGATTTTGTAAACCATAAAGTGAAAAGGAAAAAAGGAGGAGAAAAGTATATATACAACTGTACTCTAGTTAAAGGATTACTATAGTGTCAGGAAAACAAACCCGTTTTCCTGACACTATATAACCCTTAGGTCCCCCCCCCCCTCAGGGCCACCATCCCGCTGGGCTGAAGTGGTTAAAACCCCTTCAGCCACTTACCTTTATCCAGCGCCAGGTTCCCTCGGCACTGGTGACCTCTCCTCCCACTCCGACGTCAGCTCCCAAATGGAGCTGAATGCGCATGCGCGGCCAGAGCCGCAAACGCATTAAAAAAGCCAATAGGAAAGCATTTCTTAATGTTTTTCTATAGACGTTCTGCACGCTGAATGCGATTTTCACAATCAGCGTCGCAGAAGCGTCTCTAGCCGCTGTCAGGAAGTCAGTCACTAGAGGTTGGATTAACCCTGCAATGTAAACATAGCAGTTTCTCTGAAACCGCTATGTTTACATCTGAAGGGTTAAAACCTGGGGGACCTGGCACCCAGACCACTTCATTGAGTTGAAGTGGTCTGGGTGACTATAGTGGTCCTTTAATTAAAGTTCCCTTGTGCTGGCAAGCAGCCAGACTGTTTATAGAGGTGGCAACATATATGTTTTATAGTTGCTACTGTAGAGGAATAACAAATTGTAATTAAGTAGATAGACAGTTTTACAGGTTATGTCCAGAGATGTATATAGCTAGTTAAACTAAAGCAACAGAGAAAAAAATATTGATTAAATAGTCCAAATAGTATTAATCCAAATAATGGAGAGGTGTCTAGTGGAGCTGATAGTGATTCAGCAGGAGTTCTAAGCTGTGCCTTGGTGGGCACCTAATCTTCTATCAAGACAATCTTCTCACTGTGCAGCAAATATCTCTAGCTGTCTGCTGAAAGGTAATCACCTATTATGTGTCCTCAAGGGCACCTATCATCTTGATTAGAGTAAGTGCCTAAGATGGAGGCAGCACCTACCTGTGCCTTCAAGGGCACCTGTCGTGCTGATTAAGGTAAGTACCACCTTGAAGGCAGCTCCTATCTGGATTAGTATTCAATAAGTAACAACTCAGTATACCAGCGGCTTCACTAAAATATATCGTATAGATGTGGAGCTTGAAAAAGCCGATCAGGAGCCAAAGTATCATCTGTAAGAGTTAAGAGAACTCAATCTTTAGGATGCCAAGATAGGTAGTGTGGATGGATTATCTCAGCAAAGGAGAAGTGCTCACTAACACAGATTTAGACAGATTTGTGAACAATATTTGAGAGAAATAGGCCTTTTGGGTACTTAGAAAAAGTCTTAGATCTTTGAGTTCAGCTCATGAAAAATGGGGGCAAAAACAAAAGTGTTGCGTTTATAATTTTGCTCAGTGTTTATATATATTTATATTCCGGAAAGAGTAGGTGCACTCACAGGTCTTTTCTCCTAAGTATATTTTTTATATCTGGTTACAGACACATTGTCCCAATCAGGACAATGTATATGTAACTAGAAATAAAATATATACTTTGGAGAAAAGACCTGTGAGTGCACCTACTCTTTCCTGAATATACCGTATTTATCGGCGTATAACACGCACCGGCGTATAACACGCACCTCATTTTAAGAAGGAAATTTCAGGGAAAAACTTAAAGGACCACTATAGTGCCAGGAAAACATACTCGTTTTCCTGGCACTATAGTGCCCTGAGACCCCTCCCACCGGGCTCTGGAGAGAGGAAGGGGTTAAACACTTACCTTTCTCCAGCACCGGGCGGGGAGCTGTACTCCTCCTCTCCTCCT
>CAKOES020000557.1:0-23885 GCA_933207985.1 Pelobates cultripes
CAAGCATCTTCTTCCATCTCCCTGTTACAGAAATCACTGCCATATCCATACAAATTGTACATAATGTCCAGGATAGTTTTCCAGGGACAAATGTTGTCGCCTGTTGAACGAGGTGACCTTGCTCGGGTCCCAGGTATGCGGTTCCTAAAATGGCTGCCATATACACGTCCACTGATAGGAGACGCGAAAGGTATTAAACTGATCAGAACAATACTAAACACACCACAAATAAGGTTTCTCTCCTGTATGGCTCCTCAAATGATGCTTAAGATTAGAAGCGGCTGAAAAGCATTTCTCACACTCAGAACAAAAATATATTTTTTTAACATTCTCTCCACTTTGAACGAAATGACGTTTGGGAAGAGATTAACTTAATTAAACACAGGCAGTAAAAATACAGTTTTTAGCCATATACTGTAACTTTAAAACTACACATCCCATCTTCATAATTACATATTTGGAATCAGCACACTTAAAACATAAACATAACCAAAAATCAGCCAAATCCATCAGGGGTTAAAAAGTTAGCTGGAGGTCCCTTTATGACCGACCGCAAGCACATTTTCCTGCCCAAAACAGTTCCATAGATTTGGGCTGTGAGGTCAGTCTATTTCAGGCTGAAAAAACGACTAAGTCCCATCGCCGAATGGGACTTAGTCTCTGCAGCTGAAATAAGGCTGAAAAAAACGGCTGAAAAAAAGACTAAGTCCATCGCCGAATGGGACTTAGTCTTTAAATAAGGCTGAAAAGCGGCTGAAAAAGAGACTAAGTCCCATCGCCGAATGGGACTTAGTCTCTGCAGCTGAAATAATTTCCCATTTACTGAACCAAGTGGGAAATAGCAAGGCAGGCACAAAGGGTTTGCACCAGGTCTGGGGACACAGGGGACACCGTCTTAAAGGGGGCGTGTCCCCAACAAGTCTGGGGACACGGCCTTAAAGGGGCAGTGTCCCAATCTTCCTGATGTCCCAAAAAAGGTGTTTAAAGGGCCAGCACCAGTCACATAAAGAGTCCATAAGCCCCAATATGCCCACCGACGATTAAGCAAGGGCCATACACGCAAATAAAAAGTGCATACATTTCACAATCTCCCGAGGGGCCATAGTCATGCCGGGGAGGAGGCTGGCAAGTAGGCTTCTCCAGCCCAGGGAGGCTGAAGGCGGCTGTACCATTTAAAGAGGCCCGTTACAAATATGCTTGATTTGTAACAAGGTGTCAATCCATATCTGCCAAGTGACCCGATGTAGGGGGAACAGTCCCTATTCTGCTCTGTGTCAGTGTGTATCAGGGATCCTTAGGACAGGTGTCAATCCATATCTGCCAAGTGACCCTATGTTGGGGTAACATTCCCTATTCTGATCTGTGTCAGTGTGTATCAGGGGCTCTGAGGACAGGTGTCAATCCATATCTGCCAAGTGACCCGATGTTGAGGTAACATTCCCTATTCTGCTCTGTGTCAGTGTGTATCAGGGATCCTTAGGACAGGTGTCAATCCATATCTGCCAAGTGACCCGATGTTGGGGTAACATTCCCTATTCTGCTCTGTGTCCGGTAGTATCAGGACCACTGTTGAGTATGAGTGGTAAACTGATAAAAAAAGTACTAAACACACCACTCCTATCTGGTGTCACATTAGCTTGACCGCGCAGTGCCCCAAATTTGCAGTAAGAGGACCGACCAAGCCTCTTCTTCCATCTCCCTGTTACAAAATCAATGCCGTGTACACGTCCACTGATAGGAGACGCGGAAGGTATTAAACTGATAAAAATAGTACTAAACACACCAATCCTATCTGGTGTCACATTAGCTTGACTGCGCAGTGCCCCAAATTTGCAGTAAGAGGACCGACCAAGCCTCTTCTTCCATCTCTCTGTTACAAAAATCAATGCCGTGTACACGTCCACTGATAGGAGATGCGGAAGGTATTAAACTGATAAAAATAGTACTAAACACACCACTCCTATCTGGTGTCACATTAGCTTGACCGCGCAGTGCCCCAAATTTGCAGTAAGAGGACCGACCAAGCCTCTTCTTCCATCTCCCTGTTACAAAAATCAATGCCGTGTACACGACCACTGATAGGAGACGCGGAAGGTATTAAACTGATCAGAACAATACTAAACACACCACTCCTATCTGGTGGCACATTAGCTTGACCGCGCAGTGCCCCAAATTTGAATTAAGAGGACCGACCAGCATCTTCTTCCATCTCCCTGTTACAGAAATCACTGCCATATCCATACAAATTGTACAGAATGTCCAGGATAGTTTTCCAGGGACAAATGTTGTCGCCTGTTGAACGAGGTGACCTTGCTCGGGTCCCAGGTGTACGGTTCCTAAAATGGCTGCCATATACACGTCCACTGATAGGAGACGCGGAAGGTATTAAACTGATCAGAACAATACTAAACACACCACAAATAAGGTTTCTCTCCTGTATGGCTCCTCAAATGATGCTTAAGATTAGAAGCGGCTGAAAAGCATTTCTCACACTCCGAACAAAAATATTTTTTTTTAACATTCTCTCCACTTTGAACCAAATGACGTTTGGGAAGAGATTAACATAATTAAACACAGGCAGTAAAAATACAGTTTTTAGCCATACCCTGTAACTTTAAAACTACACATCCCATCTTCATAATTACATATTTGGAATCAGCACACTTAAAACATAAACATAACCAAAAATCAGCCAAATCCATCCAGGGGTTAAAAAGTTAGCTGGAGGTCCCTTTATGACCGACGGCAAGCACATTTTCCTGCCCAAAACAGTTCCATAGATTTGGGCTGTGAGGTCGGTCTATTTCAGGCTGAAAAAGCGACTAAGTCCCATCGCGAATGGGACTTAGTCTCTGCAGCTGAAATAAGGCTGAAAAAAACGGCTGAAAAAAAGACTAAGTCCCATCGCCGAATGGGACTTAGTCTCTGCAACTGAAATAAGGCTGAAAAAAACGGCTGAAAAAAAGAGTAAGTCCCATCGCCGAATGGGACTTAGTCTCTGCAGCTGAAATAATTTCCCATTTACTGAACCAAGTGGGAAATAGCAAGGCAGGCACAAAGGGTTTGCACCAGGTCTGGGACACAGGGGACACCGTCTTAAAGGGGCCGTGTCCCCAACAAGTCTGGGGACACGGCCTTAAAGGGGCAGTGTCCCAATCTTCCTGATGTCCCCAAAAAGGTGTTTAAAGGGCCAGCACCAGTCACATAAAGAGTCCATAAGCCCCAATATGCCCACCGACAGTCTTAAAGGGCCATACACACCAAATAAAAGTGCATACATTTCACAATCTCCCAGGGGCCATAGTCATGCGGGAGGAGGCTGGCAAGTAGGCTTCTCCACAACCCAGGGAAGCAGGGCAATTTGCCATTTAAAGGGCCCGTTACAAATAGCAGTTTGTAACAAGGTGTCAATCCATATCTGCCAAAGTGACCCGATGTAGGGGGACCAGTCCCTATTCTGCTCTGTGTCAGTGTGTATCAGGGAACCTTAGGACAGGTGTCAATCCATATCTGCCAAGTGACCCGATGTAGGGGGAACAGTCCCTATTCTGCTCTGTGTCGGTGTGTATCAGGGATCCTTAGGACAGGTGTCAATCCATATCTGCCAAGTGACCCTATGTAGGGGGGACCAGTCTCTATTCTGCTCTGTGTCCGTGTGCATCAGGGGCTCTGAGGACAGGTGTCAATCCATATGTCAATGTGTCAATATGTCATATGTCAGGTGTCAATCCATATTCATTGTGATTTAGGAATGTTAGGTGATTTCTGCCCTTTATGGATTAAAACCAGACTCTGTATCAACTGTGTAATTTTCCATGGGAGTTTTGCATGGATCCCCCTCCGGCATGCCACAGTCCAGGTGTTAGTCCCCTTGAAACAACTTTTCCATCCCTATTGTGGCCAGAAAGAGTCCCTGTGTGTTTTAAAATTCGCCTCCCCATTGAAGTCAATGGAGTTTCGGGCGGTTCGCCGGTTCGCGAACATTTGCGGAAGTTCGCGTTCGCCGTTCGCGAACCGAAAATTTCGGGTTCGCGACATCACTACAGTCGAGTCTAGGAGTATGGGAGAACTGTAGATCACCGAAACATAAAGAAGCAGGAGTAGAGGTACCGGATGGGAACAGCCAGGTCTCAGTGAGTGCCAGTATTGTGAGTGAATTAGAGATGATGAGGTCATGTATAGCTGTAGATTTGATATTACTACAAATGGAGCGAGCGTTCCAGAGTGCACACTGAATTTTGGTAGAGGAGGATAAACTGCAGGGTATTTGGAGGAGGTTTGCATGGTTTCTGGTTATTTTAGTGTGAGCAGGTGAGGTGAGGGGCCCTGGGTTGGGAGAGACATCACCAGCTGCCAGAAGTAGGAGGAGAGATAGTGACAGGAGGTGTGAATGGGTTTTATATGGGCGGTGACTAGGGTGAGATTGGTTTAGAGCAGGAGAGAGAGAATAGAGAAATGAGTGCAGGGCTGGAGATGAGAGAAGAGGGGAATGTAGCAAAGAAGGATTGATGTAAATGTGAGTGTGTTGTTGAGGGAAGTGGGTGGAAGGGGATATTTTCATCCTGAGGGAGATGAGAGAGAAGGAAAGGAGGAGAATATAGAGCATTGCTCTGATGGGTAGGTAATTAGAGGAAAGGAGAATGAGCAGAAGTAAGAAGGACTGAGTGTTAGGGGTTAAGAAGGTGGATTGTGCTCATTACTGATAGTGTTTGCAGCTGCTATTTGGAATTATCTAAAGTTGTGTGCGGGATTCTATCTATAAATGTAGTAAGGAACTTGGGGTGGGCGGGAATCTGATCACTGTTCAGGTTTGCTAGAAGTGTATGCAGAAGGTATGCAGAGTGTGTAACTATTTAAACGAGTCATGACTATGTAGTCAGTTGTTAACAGGTCTGGTTAATTAGTAGGTGGTGACCAGGAATTGGTGGGGAAAGGAGAAAAGTCTGCACATTCGCCTCTCTGTGAGCCTGATGCAATCCATTTTTGTGTTGTAATAGCTTCCCCCTCTTAACATTCCATTTGTGAACTATTAATAACAATCCGGCAATGTTTTTGCTGGTGAGTGAGGACAGTAGGGTGTTACTTCCATTAATTACTAATGGTATAAAGCCCCCTTGGCTGTAAAAGTGCATTCTAGTCTTCTCTAGTATGAAGACGGTATAGAGCGGGACTTGTACTAAAGTATGTGGAACAAGTTTCTTCACAGTGTAACTGCTTTTCATCTCTTGTAGCTTTGTGACTTGAGCTCTTTTATTGTCTGGTATATTTCATTTGCTGACTCACGCTGCCTTTCTGTTCAAGGAACTGTGTGACTTTAACCTGTTCACTGCCTGGTATTTTCCATTTGCTCATTGCAATTGCTTATTTAAGCCTTTACCAATGGGACTTTAAGCATCTATACGGTTGGCAATGTTCTCTATATCATTTTCACATTAATACAGTTTTCGAGTGTCTTGGGAAAAGGGTAGAGCTATTACTGTTAAAAAAACCAGTGACCTACAAAATGCAGAGATACTCAAAATATTTAGTCATTACATTCGTCCAGACCAAAACATTCCAGGAATCTGTTCGTCATATGCTATATTTATGTTTCTATTTGAAAGTATAAAAATCAGTGAGACCTGAACTAGTTTATTTTATGCATTTGTATTATAAATATGGACATAATATATGGATACTTACTTTTGTTAAATTAACATTATTGACAGTATTGTGTTACTTGTATCCATATGTTAACTAATCATAATGTGATGTTAAAATGCTCCTTTATTCTTTAAGCCGAACGTCCTCACATCACCCATTAATAATAATATTATATCATATACTGATCATTCACTACATTAAAACCAGTGACAGGTGAAGTGAATAACATTGATGATATATTTACAATGGCACCTGTCAAATGATGGAATATATTAGGCAGCAAGTGAGCAGTGTTTTGACATATACCAATTATCTTGAGATTGTTGCAGACCAACCAACCCTGATGGTTGTTCCCTGATGGCAGTGCCCTCTTTCAACAGGATAATGCACCCTGACACACTGCAAAAAATGTTCAGGAATGGTTTGAGGAACATGACTATGAGTTCAAGGTGTTGCCTTGGCCTCCAAATTCCCTAGATCTCAATGTGATTGAGCAATGTGTGGGATGTGCTGGAACAGCAAAAACAATCCATGGAGGCCCCACCTCGCTTGCAAGACTTAAAGGATCTGCTGCTAAAGTCTTGGTTCCAAATACCACAGGGCACGTTCTGGGGTCTTGTGGAGTCCATGTTCTGGCAGCACAAAGGAGACCTAGACTATATTACGCATGTGGTTTTACACAATATTAGTCAGGTGGTTTTAATGTTGGCTGATTAGTGTATTTTTATCATACAACTCTGAAATATGCCTGAAATAAAACAATTTATTAGGATAATGGATAAGTCTGCTGTGTGTCATGTGAGCGCTGGATAGAGATTCCTGGCATAACCAGGGTGCTGAATTTAAATGCCTGATATGACTTGGGTTATATCATGGACAAAACACTTAATACTGGTATCAAGAGTAATGTAGGTACTAGGTAGGCTACGAATGATGTTCACGATGGGTGAGCTACCCACTGATAATAAGTGTAACAAGGGTGATGGATATGACATACAGTTTTACAGACTCTGTTGATGTTCCATAAATAAAATAATATTTTGTTCTGAGTATAACATAGAGATTGGGTGTGATTTTGAAGTATGATTTGAATGCTGAATGTGATGCTTTCTATATGTTGAGTTTGGGATTTAAGACAAGTGTTGGATGTGTTTGCCAGCTGTGATGTTGGTGTGCTAGTTGTCATAGCAATAAGTAATGGATGCAGTTTCCTTGCAATAAATTCTCTGTGGACTGTAAATTCCTCACAACAGCTGGAACATAAACAATAGATAATATTTGGTGTCCTAGATGTTGTGTATCTCAGCTCTAATACACCTCAGCTAGTCAGTCAGACTCTAACTATGCCTAATGGATCAGTTAGACTTCGGCCTACTTCCCATTGTTTCCCATCAATTTCTGTTGCTCAGCGTAAAAATATGAGTTGCAATGTTACTTTGGTCTCTACACAGACATAGATCATAGCATCAAAGCAAAGGTGTGACTAAATCCCCACATTGTTTGCCTGATACAGGTCATTTTAAGCAGCATATAAAAATTGAGCCTGTATATATATTTTTTTGTTATGGTCCTTTAATACGCATTAAACTGTACACTGGACCTGATGGGACCTGCCATTTTTGCAGGACATTCTGTTGCTTAGAGTACTGAGGACTATACCCATTCCTTTCCAATTTCCCCAGTTTTCCTAAAAATATTTATCTCTTCTGCATGAATGCCTTACCCTTACTAGCAAACATGTCAAATTTTGATTTATGTTCTGAGAATTCTGCTTTACACTGCAAAAAAGGGGCAAATATACAGGGCATTTCTCTCAATCAAAATACAGGGAAAATACTTTTAGTAGCGTATACAAAACTGACATCCTCTCTTCGCTATCTACATAACCACTGTTGAGATCTGATATAAATAAAAATGTGGAGAAAAAAACATTTAGAAAAATTCCATCTGATTTTAATAAATTGTAAAACATATTAAGGTATAACGTCTAAATTTCACAGCTTTTGTCTATCGGGCAGGTATTTTATTAGAATCACGATGTATATTTACTTCGGCCAAACTAAATTTGCAACACACTGACAATTCTGCAGGGCCCTTCCCTCTTTGGAGGTGAGGAATTTTATTGAGCAGCCAGTGCAATGTCCAGACTTGCCCCTTCTGTCCATTCTCACCAAGTTAAGGAGGTAAGGAATTATGGAGCATACAAACACATAGGACACAGGGCTCTGGAAGATAGGACATGGCAGTTTACAGTGGCTTAAATTATTTGGGGTTTTGAACAGAACACTTGTATGATTTTTCAACAAAAACTGAAGATAGGGTGCAATTGATGCCACACACACTGTGACACCCAATCATTATTATTCTAGTTGAAGGGTAAATTTAATTTTTTTTATAAATATATGTGTACTTCTCTATTTTCTGTTTCTACTCAAAAAAGGAACGTTCAGAATTAGGGAGGAGAGTGCAAAATTAACAGCATTAAAATGAATAAAAATAGAGATGACAAAAATCATAGCTTAAATCAATTAAGAGCAAATAAAGCTTTAGTAGGCCATTAAGAAAATGTAGACGTCTTCTTCATGCTTAATGACATGACACATTTATATATTTTATAGATGACTTAGAATAATGTGCTTGAACTATATTTGGAAGGCTGGGGAAAAAAAAATTTAGCTTCAAATGTAGAGGCTCTCTAAGGTCAGGAAGGATTATAATTCATAATATATATTTTTTTAATTTGAAACTTTATTAAAGTTTTCACAGACATATCTTGAATACAGTGTGTAAATTGATTACATTGATAGTACAGTTCTATATGCACGATAATTAGATGATGACCTGAAAATACATATCCAATCCATGAAAAATTTAGTCTGTGGCAATTTAGATCAGTAACCTAATACAATAGTGAACATAAACATAAAATAAAACTAAAATAAACATAAGATACAAAATGTAAGTATCAAGTTGGTAGAGGGGTTCATAAACTGGTTTTAAGTATTTGAGGAGGGTAGTGAGAAGGGAGGTGGGTAGTGGGGGGAAGATTAAATGGTTCCCAGGGTTTTCCGCATTTAGCCTCCCTGAACCAATCAAGATACATTTGTCATCCCTCTCTCCCCTTTTCCTCGGAATGTTAGCTTCTTTCTTCGTTGATAATGTAGCTTCTTAATATGTATCGGTGGACTGAAGACGGCAGGTAGGTTGGTTTTGGACTTTGAGATAAGTCTAATGTGGCTAATTGCTTGCTCTGGGATTGTTGGCTTGTAAGGAAGCTTGTCTTATCTCTTTGAATAGCATTTCTTCTGCTTTTATGTTGTACCTTGCTTCCCCATTGTGTGGGGCTTGAATTGTCTTGATGGCTTCATATTAAGACTTTTTTTTAGGGCTGGTATGTACAGAGCTCTTACTCTAGAGGATCATGTCGCTCGAGGCCAGGCCATGTCTGCATAAGACCTTGCAAATCTCAAATTTCAGACTAATTAAAAATGTGACATAAAACCTTAAAAAAATAAGAAAAAAAGAATTTCCCTTAAATGCAAAAGATAACATAAAAAATAATATATATATATATATATATATATATATATATATATATTTTCTGTGTGTGTGAAATCATACATGCCTCATAGATATGTGAGTGCAACTTGGAGCCTGGCACACAGAAACACACAACAATACAAAATACAGAGCCGTGGGATATATGTACGAGTGGCTTTGCATGGATTATGAGTTGCATAAAAAGCTATCCCATTGTATGTGAGCAATATGCATTTTTAAATCAATACTATAGAAATCCCTAAGAGAATAGTGACAGTGTTTTCAACTACACCTGCTGTTTGTAGTGCACTGGACCTATTGTCTATTGTTTATCCTGTTTTAGTTCTTTATATTTTCTCTGCACGCTTACATTCTATAATTTTAATTCTGGGATCAGTGGCTATTTTTCTGTCCCATGATCAGTTATCAAATACTTTCTCGTTGAACTTCAGATCTCTTTCTCATTTAATCCATGTTCAGACTGTTTATGTTTCACTTCATTGATTTCATTTCCCTTTCGTTTGAGTTTTGACACACCACTTGGTATCATATGTTGTCATATATCTTGGTACCTGGTCTGACTCTACTATAAGACTACTGTAGACATTTTTTAATGTTTAATCCTTACTGAAGAAATGTTCTATTTTTACATACATTATTTATTTTAAAAAAAGGTAAGTGTCAAAGCACATAGGTTACATTGTATTTCAACAGCATTCTAATAGAGAAATATGATTATTATTGTATATAACATCTCTTTTGAGGTCAATCTTTCATTTATAATGTAACATTAGATCAATGTTTTAACAATGCTTCACTGCTGTTATCTTGGATGTACAATAAGTACATATTCTTTGATAATGAGTAAACCACATCACGTGCTAACTGAGAGATGGAAAAATCAGAGATAAAGAAGAGAAAAACAAGGAGAAAAGAAAGGGAGGTATGTGGATGGGGAATGAAAGGGGAAACAGAGAATCCTGGGGCATCTGCCCTGGCCAAGGGTAGTGTTTTATGTTAGTTACTGTAGTGTTCTTCCCATGTGTTCCAAATCTCTTCAAAACATTTTGTTGATTCGAGTGCCCTAATGACTAAGGAAACTTGCAAATTCTTAACTGATTTCCATTGTTTCACAATATTATTTTTGGCTGCTGTAAGGACACCTAGAGACATAGATCTTTGTGCATGTGACAGTGTTTGTCAGCATATCTAGGAGGTGTACTTGTGTTAAAAGTAGTGGTAAGGTAGCTTTTAGCATTGTTTTTAAAATGTCTTGAATATTTGACCAGTATTTCTTAAATATATGGCAGCTTCTTAATATATGAAGCATAGAACCCTCCTCAGCCTGGCATCTCAAACATTCGGTCATTGTCGTGACATAAGATCTGTGGTAACGCACTCATCTTGATGGAGTGAATATGACCAACCCATTATAAATCGTGGGTTGTCCATTTTTTGAGCATGGTCTGTAGTTTGGAGATACATTTGTTGTGGTTTTCTTGAATAAGAAAGTGGTAGTATAATGTAAATTGACCTCTATATAATGTAGTAGTATAATGTAAATTAGGCTTTTTGTCTCCAATCAAATGTGTAAAGAGTCTGTAGAGTCATAATCTCAATGTGAAGAGTAGTACTTGAGTCTTGGCTATATTGTTTTTGTAGAATGATTCTTTACCATAGTTACTGAGGCGAGAAAGGACTGCTGGTGTGAGTGTTAGAAGTATGTAATCTGCAGCAGGGAAATTAGTTGTTCTCTATATTTGGACAAAACGCCCATGATCATTGGTTTTTAAAACTTTTTTTTAAATACTTTATTTTTTAGCAGTGCATTGATTAACAGTTATGGCAAAAATGACATACTAATTTAGTGTTACAAGATATGAGTAGTCAGCCAAGTAGTACTGGATATGTGTAGAATATGCACTATTTAAAAAAAAAAGAAATAACAGTAATAATCCAACAGGTGTGTCAATATCATTCAGTTGCTTGTCACGCCAAGAGTGCATAATTCATTGTTGCACAATAGAATATTGCCATTTAATGTGATTTGTGTATTACATATATGGATTAGCCACTTGGTTGCAAGGTCGGAAGACAGAAGGGGTAATGTAAATTGCATAGGAATGTGAAAGGGGACAGATGGTTTACCATATGGCTCAATCTTTTGATTAATCAAAGGCTCTGCAAGGTGTGAGAAGTCACACATAAGTGGCCTGGAAGTCTGGTTTAAATATAAACTAACTCTCTAAATTGCCATATGTCTAAATTCCCTCTTAGACAAGGGGTCCTTTGATATGTTAATGACCATTAGCCTTGTGTTCCAGTCTCCAATCCAAAGAAACATTAATATTTACCCACAGATTAAAATTAAGACTAATTTTTATTAAATTTAGATGAGACAAGCCTAATCTTCTAATCAAGCCCAAACATGATTTGCGTAATTTAACCATAAGGGAAGGGATTGTGATGTCCATTATATTGAGTCACAAGTAAGGAGTATAACATATCTATGGAATGGAAAAATGGTAACAAATTCATACATGCATTTATTATTTCTGTGGCAAGTACATAAGAGGAGATAGAACCAAATGTTTCCATTTGGATTGATGTTGGTCTGGAACACAAGGGGGTGGTCACTTATAGTTACTATAGGTACGCCTTATCTACACCTCTCGGCGAGGCTTGGTAATCTACAGGATATATATCTAATGATGCTGAAGTGTGTATGGACTTGCTTGGGGGCCATGATCTAACTCTGAGTGAGTCACCATCTCCCATTACTAGAGACCCCCTGGTCAGACATTTTACTTTGAAAACCTGAGTAAGTGATCAGGACTTCTGTTATTTTATCCCTTTTGTTTTTATCTTTTGTTGGTGTAACTAAGTTGATTGACATCTATATTTTTGTATGCACTGTGACTATTTTTTGCTCATAATAAATATTTCTTTATTAAGTTCTGCCTTTGTCTGGTAAAGAATCACGTTACGTTGAAGAGACTAATTAGTGTTTTGCAATTACATAGATATTGTGTTAAGTTGTATTTGGTGAGTTTTTATTATTAAGTTACCTGAGGGACCAAGGTACCCCGTTTTTAAATTTTTCTTAGTGGTGGCAGTGTTAAAAAAGTAATATTTATATTATTATGGTTAGGTGTCGGTGGTGTTAATAAGTATGATTTTATCATTATTTCTGGTCTAGTGCAGACAAATAGTGAACTTTAACCCTTTCACCACCACAACTACATCACGCACACTCTTGAGGTAGGGTGTGACATTGCTAGTAAAACATTTGGGCTAGGTCAGTTGATCCCACTGCATGTGATTGATATTGCATATAATATAGTTAAATAAAGGCTTAATGCCACGATTAGTAACACACTGATTAGCGTGCAGGAAATGATCCACTGGTACCATCTAATAGAAAAAGCAGTAAAAGGAAAAAAGTTCAATAACAAATAACATAAACAGAGGCATATATAAGAGTATGGAGATGAAACCCTGGGCCCCCACACAAGTTAAGATGCTCTGCCTATGCCCACTGAACAATACTGTGTACCCATCCAAATGTAAATGCTCAAGAGCCATACAGTGTTGTCCCACAAGCCCCAGGCTTTAACACAGTCCAGTGCATGATGCCAACAGGTCAGAATGCTGTCTGTGGATCGAACGTGTAACCGAGGTCTACCACCCACCGAATGTGTGAGCTATGCAGGTGAGGTCTTTTCAGTTTTTGACTGCCTGCAGGAGTGAGTTTCCTGGAATGGAGTGTTTGTCACTTCATTTTATTCTGCCTCCCTTCCTTTGCCACCAGAGCATGGTGAGGTTCCTCCGGGGTTCAGCTGAGAGGAGCCTGCCTTTTGTGTGGCCTTGGCCCATAATTGTTGCCAAAGGTGTTTGAAGGTCTGCTCGATCCTCTCCTCATGGAAGATCCATGACGTCTCAGCGGCAATCTTGGATTGGGGGCCTCGGGTGGTCAACCAACAGGATTAGCACATTTTCTCCACTGTCTGCAACAGGTGTCGTGTAGTATCTGCACACCAGCGGGGACTGGGATAACCCCCACCAGTCCAAAGGAGGTGGGGGGTAAACAGGGCCCAGAACTTGAGGTAAAGTCGTGAGGTAAAGGAGTGACCATCTCCTCCACCCTGCCTGATGGCATTCAGCCTGTTGATATTATATTTTGTACAGCCTTTTCCACTTCTTTCAGATTGTACACTTGATTTAGTAGGGCCCTCCCTACTTTTTGACCTTGTATTTCAAGCTTGTTACAGCAAGAAATATTTCTGTGCAAATAAGGGATCAGCACATACAAGCAGGAAAGGCATTAGAATAACTATAGAAAACGTGAACACAACAAATTTTAAAATACCCTCCCTGTGTTTCTATTTCATCTCCTCCATCTGTGTTGTCTCTTTGCTGACTGACAGATAGAAAGGGCGGAGCTTATAACAGTGACTGACTGGGAGCCAAGACAGAGGCATCCAGTTCCAGGATAGAGATAAATACAGCATTTACATTTTTAAGAAATCATGAAACATATATGTTAAATATAGGGAATGAGTAATAATATTAAAAGTCTTTCAAAGGGACTGTTCCCATTTAATCATCAGAAAAGCAAGTAATGCAATAGAGGGGTTAGTGGCTGACATACTATTATAAATAATTCTATATTATTATGACCCATTTTGCTTTGGGGTGTATGTAAACCTAAGCAGGATATTTGTTGAAACCACTCAAGCAGCAAATAGCTTAAAGTGGTGAATGAATAGCTTGTTATTCTGAATAGCACTGGTGTAGTGTTGACAAATGTCTTGTAATGAGATAATGATGGTCTGCTTTACATGCTGTCCTTTATCATAGAACAATAAAGTGATACATTATAAATAACACACTGATAAAAAAAATTAAAGGATGAAACACCCGATAAGAGTGACAAAAAAGTCTCACAAGCTTTTGAATGTATTGAAATATTTGGTGAAAAAAATAAGTAGCATCCCAAGGAGACAAAAAAATAAATAAAAAAAATAAAGAAATAGTTCATGTTAATAAACCGGTCACAATGAGTAGGGTATTTCATATAGATTTATTCAAAGAAATAATGACCGATCATTTACACATATAAATGTTTGTAAGACATAATTTTTTTCTTTTTCTTGTCTTTTTTAGCATATAAACTTTGGGATGAAATACAAACAGAATCAATATTTATAAATTTTTAAGTTTAACACAAGAGAAAATAAAAAGATTCACATTTATTATTCTTGTTTATGGTAGTTTAATAATAACATTCTAAAATTATTGTATGTTTTTGATTTACTTTAAATTATTTATCTTCTAGTCCTGATGCTTGACTTAAAATATGAGTCAATAAAATGTTTGTACCCCAAGTCTTACATATGATGTTAACAGGTTTCTGGGATTAAATCAAAAGTCTTGTTGGCCATTACCACTACACATGGTGTGAAGAAATATTTTGTTTTTGTGTTAATGTATAACCCTGTTTTTCATGGATTCTGGATTTTTAACTGTGATATATTTATTTGTATTGGATGTTCATATCCACCATGTTTTCAGGGACACATATACCTTTGACATATTTATGATAACACATTAAAAGGGTTATTTTTGCAGGATTCTTCATTGCCTAATTGCTGAATCATATACACCTTATTCTGAATCTACATGCTACAGGACTACCCTATTCATGTACTGCCCATTAATATATATATATATATATATATATATATATATATGTGATATGTGCTCTGGTTACCCTGTGTATGTTTATGTTATAAATTTAAATTAAAATAATTAAAATACCGGGTTGGCAATGAATGGCTGGGAAACAAATGCAAAATGTCAAGTAGCAATTGCATTGGGAAAAGTAGATTATAGTAAAAAAACAGTAGGCATGGGATTAAACTATGGCCACTGGTTCCTTGCTTTTCCCATGGAAAAGTAATGCTTTCATTTCAAATTATTTCCAAGTGTACTGTACTTTATATCTGTCTCTGAACCCTGAAACTATGTTATATATATATAAAAAAAAAAAATTCAAAGTCTTTAATGGGGACTGGCTATATGGTATGTAACATTACAGACATGACAAATGCATTTTTAAATATTTTTAAACATTCAAGATGATATTGATTACATCCTTAATTCCTTAATGATGTGTACATATTAATGATTTTATTAATATACACTATAGCCATAGTGTCCCTATGTATTAAACTGACTGTCCGGGCCACCCCCTGCCAAGTAAAGGGTTACAAAAAATCCTCTACTTACCTGATTCCAGCACAGATGTCCCTTAGTGCTGGGTTGTGCTCCTTCTTCACGTTGGCAATCTGAGGGAACATAATGCACATGCAAGCGTGAGGACATCCAGCATCATTTAACAGAGTCAAACTCCCTGGACCTCCAGGAAGCACATCTAGAGGCAGTCTTTCTGAAACTGCAATGTTAACGAGGACAAGAACACTGCACCCAGACCACTTCAAGGAGATAAACTGCATCTAGTGCCCCTCGAATAACTTTAGAATAAAGTTTTTCTCACATAAAAAAAAAATGGTTAAAAAAATACACGAGTGTAGCCGTGATACTTTCACTTTTTTTTGTTCTCCATGGACAAGATATAGAGATGTGGGGATCTCTAGGTAAGGGATCCATTTTGCTCTAGCCTGGCCTTGGCTCCTTCCCAAGTCCTTACACTTTTTTGCTTTTGTTCTCACTCCTACTTGTAGGGCAGAGAGCCTAATTCTGAATGTTGGAACTCTGTTTTGTTTCTCGACTTCTATAAATTCAATATGGGGAGATGCTGGTAGTCTCCAGTACTTTGGGCCATTGTCACCAAATGATACTCACCTCTATAGGTCTCACCTCTATAGGCATGTGGCTAGGATAATATATAAGGTGGCTTCTCGATATATGTTATACTTTTGCATATATTTTCTTGTTACCACTTCTGCTGTATTAAGACATTTCAAATAAATGATGATGGTAATGAGTGTTCATGAGATAGCTGCAAAAAATATCAAAACAAATACTTTAAGATTAATCCAACTTGAGTAATCTAAAGTATAAAAATAGTCTGACTAAAAAAAAAAGCATGATTATATATTGGTAAATATTCCTTCTTCAGTTTTATATAACAACCCTCATGATTTGGCTTTATCCGTCATTATCAGAAACCCAATGAGACCCATCATTTTTTCTACTTAAAAAATTAGCTTTAAATCATGTCTGTCTGCTTTCAATTGTTATTGAAACTTTCCCGTATTCCAAATCTAAAGATAGAGACTCCAGAGGATCAAAAACATTCCTTCATGAAAAGGAATTATTTAACCATTACGTCTTAACCTTTAATACACTTTACATATTTTCTCAGTATTATGGGCAATGAACTAGAAAAGTAATTTGAAGGCAGTTTCTTTCAATACATAGTTCTTCTTTCTAAAATCTAATCAACCGGAATAGTATATTCTGTTCTCAATCCATAGAGCATCTAAAATGAGAGTACATATTAAAAGGGTAAATGTGAAAATTGTTCAAATAAGATTAGACATGTGCATTTGTTTTCGTACGAATACGATTTTGACCGAAAATTCAGATTTCTTCGTATTCGTTTACTAAAACATAAACGAAAGCCCTACAGACAAAATATAAACGAAACGAAAGGGCAAATGCCGAATGCATTACCCTTTCATTTTGTTTCATTCATTTAATAGACTCCATGCTGCAGGGGAATAAACCCCCACAACACGGAGAAATAACAGTGCACATGCATGGAGAAAAAAAAACCAAGGAGGGAGCCGGCAGCGCTACCAGCACACTCCTTGTAATAAATATTTATTCCAACCTCCCCACCCCTGCATTAAAATCTATGGGGGTCACTATAACCCCCATATTAATAAAAGGGAGTGACCCCCATACTGATTTATATTTAGTGTTAAATGACAGCCAGCAGCCACTGGCTGCTCATTGTTTAGGCAACATGCCCCTACTTGCCCCTACTCGTGGCATGGATTTAACTACCCCTTTTATTAATATGGGGTCATAGTGACCCCCATATGTTGTAATGCAGGGCGGGGTAGGTATGGTTATTTATTACAAGGAGTGAGCTGGTAGCGCTGCCGGCTCCCTCCTTGCGTTTTTTTTTCTTATTGCGCATGCGCAGTGCTGTTTTCCTCCTAATGGACGAAAACTAATTATTTTTTTACGAATTTCCTTTGAAAACAAATGGTTTGCAGCTGAAATTCGGGATTGACGAATGACATTTTTATTTAGTACAAAATCATTTGTGTGAAACGAAAATTTCACTGGTGCACATGTCTAAATGAGATCAAAATCATATATTTGATTGGTAGTTATTAGACTTGTGCACAAATGCATTTCAGGTGGTTTTAATGAATCATATTCCTTTTAATCTACGCCCAGACAAATCGATTAATTCAGAATTTACATGTGGTTTATTAGGATTAATTGATCTGTATGAGTGCAGATTAACAGACATTTGCTAAAAGGCCATAGGAGAAATTCCTCTGTTTTTCCCAAATCATCTTTAAACAATTTCACAAAAACTGGGGATACCTCAGCATCGTGAACCAACCCTCCTTTATGGAGATGCCAAAATAATACAATCCACTTCCTCGTGATACATCCAAAATAGTTGTACACATTGCATGGTCACCTGTGTAGTGAGAGGTAAGTGCAAGGGTATAGTAGGAAAATAGTTTTTCTCCAAAACATTGTTAGCTTTTGTTGATGTGACAGAATCACTCGACTTTTATAGTGCCACCAGATTAGCACAGTCTGTTGTACCTATTGGTCATTACCACATAGCTTGTTTTAGTGTTTTATTAATTTAATTATATTGGGGGATGTACTCCAGCACAATCCCCTGTCTCATAAGCAGTGTCCTGACACAAAACTGCTTTCTTATAAAATACTCATATTGAGAAAGAATTTTATGCAACATTAGAAAAACCATGTATTACAATATGAGTAAAAATGGACGACTCTTAAAGTAAATGGTGAAATAGAATTAGCATTTTAAGTTTTTTTTAATTGTTTATATTTTGGATGCTAGTGATCATCTCCCAAATTATACTGTTATATAAATGTTATTGTAAATATTCATTTTCAAACTTCTATTGTACTAGTTTAGCAATGAATTGCTCATACAAAATGCGTTGAAAAAAATTCAGACTGCCACATAGAAAATAACATTACTCCTAAAATCCTTCACATCTCTACTAGAATTTGCACATCAGTTATTTTATTTTGGAATATCTTTAGGACACACTGTGCTTCAGCGTGCTTTTGCAGAATGCTTATTCTTTCTGATAAATGTTGCTCTCTACATGAATCATTTAAACGTCAATCACAGAGGCCAAAAAACCCCATAAATAATACAAATGCCGGCTGTGCATACATAAATGATACACTGTCTACTAAATCTAGTAATAATTTATATTGCTCTTCAAGTTACCAGCTTCTTGTTCGTTATGCCAGTATTAATCATAAAAAATGATTTGCCAAGCTACACACAAAAAAAGAAAAATTCTATTAATAAAAACTAAACTATTTTGTATCTGTCTTTTATCTGGATTGCAGGCTAATTAATTAATAAATAATTATGTACTGCGACCGCTGCAATTTATAAAGTTAGGTTTGGCGTTTTGGCCTATGAAATTACAAACCACTAATTTGTGTTTCTATGTCAGTAACTGGGCAAAAAAAAAATTGCAGCAAAAATTGTTTAACCCCTTCACTTTCAAGTTATTTTTTTGTGTGTAAAATTTTATTTTATTGAGGATAACAAGTGCAAGACATCTCATGTATACAACTCATTGATTAGCCCATATCGCGCAGGAGCATGGTACTAAAATATTGCCAACAGAAACAGCCACATGTATCTCATTCCAGCCAGGTGTTATAAGAAGTTATGAAACGTGTGAAACGTACATATAAAGCCTTAAAGTAGTGGAAATAGAAACTGAAAAAGAAAAAAAAGAAAAATAAACAAGTATAAAAAACAGGTTTAAATGGGAGGATAAGAAGGGGTTTTGTGGGGTTTAGGGGGTGTTCTAGGCATCCATGAGCAAATGTACCATAGCTATTGTTGAGAATAAGTACAATTCTGGTTGTTAACACTTAAATTACCTGCAATACATTTTTTTTTCAACATTTAGGATAACATTTGTTTGTAGCATG
This sequence comes from Pelobates cultripes, assembly GCA_933207985.1. NCBI lineage: Eukaryota > Metazoa > Chordata > Amphibia > Anura > Pelobatidae > Pelobates > Pelobates cultripes. Next base: position 19,402 of record CAKOES020000557.1, read on the forward strand.
GAGTGTATAGCTTTACATCAGAGAACTGTATTCTATAAAATAGAAACTTATGGCTAATGTTGCCCAATAGTGATGTCGCTAACTGTTCGCCGAACGGTTCGCCAGCGGTTCGCCACGAACGCATCATTGAGTAAACTTTGATCCTGTACCTCACAGTCAGCAGACACATTCCAGCCAATTAGCAGCAGACCCTCCATCCTAGACCCTCCCACCTCCTGGACAGCATCCATTGTGAAACTGCATTCTTAGTGAGCTGTCCAGGAGGTGGGAGGGTCTGGGAGGGAGGGTCTGCTGCTGATTGGCTGGAATGTGTCTGCTGACTGTGAGGTACAGGGTCAAAGTTTACTCAATGACGAGTCCGCGGTGAACCGTTCGTGGCGAACCGTTCGGGACATCACTATTGCCCAACAATGTAAAATTATGTATTGTACAAATTTGTATTTATTTGTTTATCCATTATAGACATATTGGATGATTAACTATTTTTCAGAGCATGTAGTATTACTTTTCATTGCTGTGTTTCAAACAAGATCTGAAATGTTGACAGAGATGCAAAGATACCTTGTTTTTCTTTTACATCAGATATGACAAAAACAGATAAAATAGTAGAATACTTATATATTGCACACATACATTAACTACAGTTATAACAGGCAACAATACAATGGTGAGAATGTAATCTACTATTGCCCACCTTCCCTTCTCCTACCTCGATGACTGTTAGACTGAAATCATGCAGTAGAGCCCATAAAGGTTGTTATAAAGCAGGGGTACCCAAAAGGTGGATCTCCACATGTTGTAGAACTACAACTCCCATGATGATTTGCATGCCTTTAGAATACCTTTAGAATGACAGAGTATCATGGGAGCCGTGGTTTTAAAACATCTAGGGATCTACATATTGGGCACCCCTGCTCTAAAGTGTGGGATGGTGAAAGAGAACTGCCACTTGCAATATCTCTGCAGAAATGCAGAGAGACGAAACAGAGCCCTAGTTGAGAATGTTGCTGCTTTGCAGAATGAAAGCCAATAGCAAATCATAAATTAAATGGAGTTTAGAGTGCTGTTTTGTTCTTCACAGCTTTAAAATGTTTAAATTGTCTTCTCTCACTATGTTTCCCATTGGTTGTATTGTCAAAATAATAAGGGCCGCAGGAAGTACAGTTGCTCCATTGTCCCTAGGTACCAAGGTGATATGGAGCTCCATATCCCCAAACAACTATACCACTATATGTTAGTGTAAAGGTGAGTGCAGTAGATCTGTGTATGCACCAGCTGATAGTGCTTTGAAAAATGTCAAACTATAGATTTTAATATATTCCTATATATTTTGAAACATGCTAGTGACAGAAAAATCTTCATCAGCTACATCTGCCATCTATAGGGATACTCACAATTCATAGGTTGTCCGATTTTTCTGACATTATAGGGAATACTTTTTACATAGTTATTTGTTGCATTTGACACATTTTAGCAGAATTTAAAACTGTGCGGTTTGCCAAAATGTAGAACTCATGATATCTGACATTGGGTAGTTAAGACTTTAGATCAAGCATGTCAAACTCAAAGTCTAGCACGGGCCAAATAAACAAGGTTTAAGTTTATGTGGGCCGCAAAAAAAAAAATCTTACATTTTCATAGAAACGTAGGTTTATTTTGAAAAGTACAATATAAAAAAAAGTCCACCTCTCTACTAAATACCAGTCCCCCCTTAAACTAAATCCCTGTCCTCCCCCTATACTAAATCCAAGTCCCCCCTCTACTAAATCCCAGCACCCCGCTCTAGACAACAAGCAGACTCCACTCACATTGCCACTGTCAGTATGCGACTCCGGAGTCAGACCTCTGGTATACCCCAAATGGCGCTGTCCGCATCCTGTGCCAAAGCAGATCCTCCCGCGCCAAAGCGGATCCTACTTCTTGAAACCCTGTGAAGGGGTAGCACGTCGACGTCACGTCAGAATGTGACGTGACATTGTGTGTCTCCTTGCACCTCCAGGTACTCCACTGTCCAGCCGCGGCCATCGCAAAACTGACACACACACACTCACTGACACACACACACTGCCAGACAGACAGACACACACACTCACTGACACACACACTGACAGACACATTCTTGCATACACTGACATCATTCCCTGGGGTCCAGATCTTCTATCTGGAGATCGCCTTTCTGCTCCTCACTGCTCCCTTGCGTGCAGTTTAGTGATGCCGGGTGCTGGAATATGACGTCATATTCTGACACCCGGCATCACTAGAGACGGCGCATGCGAGGGAGCAGTGAGGAGCAGGAAGACTGAGCTTCCTCACTGCCAACAGCATCCTGCTTACTCCCCGGTCAGGTAAACTTTAGCAGAGTAGGCACCTGCAATGTGGAGAAAGCAGGTTAATACTCTGCTTTAACACTAAGCATGTACTTGCGGCTCACCAGGCCACAAAGATGTCCATTGTGGGCTGCATGCGTCCCGCGTCCCGTGGCCCGTGAGTTTGACATGCTTGCTTTAGATTATTATTATTTGCATGACTTTGAAACATTCTCAAGCACGACTTGTGCTATTATGGTATAAAAACATTTCTGCTACATCCTTGAAATATATACATCTACTCATATTCCCTGGTTGTTTTGAAGTAGCATGACAACTTATTGGGTGGGTGTTTTAATTTTCAGATTTGGAGATTTTTGATGGATGTCTTTCTTAGACTGTTACACTTGAGTTTTTCAAAACCTTTACATGGTTAAATGAAAAGATAACAATGCTAAACGTGATTTCACATACATTTCCAACTATTGTATACAACAAAGAATATGTAACAGAATCAGTGAAGTTTTTGTTCGCTCAGAGAAAGCATTAGTGGTAATTTTAATGGGCTTTTAGAACTGTCTACTCACCATGGTAGTCATATTTCACGTAAATGTTTCTGGGGTAAAAAAAAAGTTTTTGTATTTATTTTCCTTGTTAATTGATGTTCTGATAGGAATATAGTATTAAAAGGTCACCAAGATACAGTTACATCTTTTTCAAACATACAAACTATAAAGAAAATGATATTATAATGAATTATGAGCTTTTCCAAGTGATATCAGTAACCTGCTAATGCTTTTTGAGATGAGAGCACCATCTTGTGGTTTTGAAGGCTAATATTATCTATGTTTTTATGGTACAGTTTTTGGTGTTATTCACATGTAATTTCGAATTATGATTTATATAAATATAGCAGAATATAATAAAATTTAATTAGACTAGTTATCATGCTAAATGTTTGTTTATTTGTTCTTTGAAATAAGTAATGTTCTTGCAAATGTGCAAATGTGCAATTTAAAAAAAAAATTGGGGGTAAATTAGATTAAAAAAATTGTGGAATAATATTTTTATGTTATTGAACATGATAAAACAGCTCTTGTTTAACAATGCAACATTTTCTCAGACCTGTTTCCATTTAATAAATTCTGGAAATAGGATGAGAATGTGAGATGACTGGAAACAAAGAATTAAATATGGGGACATATGGTCCCTTATTGCTGAATATGCAAAGCTGGTATGGAAGAAGATAAATCATTATTATCCAAATGGCATAAAAAATCTCCAGCTCAGTTATAGACACATTTTGGCTATTTTAGCCTCAGTTTTGTCATTTGGGATTGAGTTACTATTTGGAGTATGTATAGACTTGTGCATGATGAAAAAAATTGGTTTGACTGAAACCATTCGTTCAAAATCTAATTTTGTTTCTGGTGCTTCATGTTTCATCCACGTGGAATTTTGGTTGACTGAATGCAATAATTTGGGGGGAACCAAAATGGTGCACAAATCGATCAGTTAGTGTATACAAAGTATATACATATAAATAAATAAAAAATATATATTTTATTTATATATTGAATTGCAAAGATGAAGTGAGAAGAAGTAACCAATAAAGAGGAGGAATAGCAAATAACATTAAACCAAAAATACACCCCTCGTGGGGACGTATAAGGAGAAGGGTGGTGGAACACAGAATGAAATATAAAAATACAACCTGAGTAACTGGCTCCCACAGACACCCCTAATGGGAGATAAGCGCAGAACTTTGTTTACTTCTTGTAAGTTCTCTACCTCCTGGAGCTAGTTACTCAGTCTTTCATACTTCACTATATGTGATTTTATATTTTCAGATTTGCCATATACGTTATCCTTTTGTCCAAGTTGTATTTTTATATTTCATATTGTGTTCCACCACCCTTCTCCCTATACCTCCCCACGAGGGGTGTATTTTTGGTTTATTGTTTTATTGATGTATGTGAGGTACATCTTTGTGTAGGGTAGCTACACTGTTCTTCTGTGATATTATATAGTACTTTCTTTATTGTTTCTTTAGCAAATAACATGTATGTATATTTTATAAATAAATTATATATTTATTTCTCTGATGGTTTAATAGTGAAGGTATCAATATTGAAATTTTTTTATTAAAACATGCTATTTTTCATAATTGGAATTTTT
>CAKOES020000558.1:0-23805 GCA_933207985.1 Pelobates cultripes
AGATTTGGGCTGTGAGGTCGGTCTATTTCAGGCTGAAAAAACGACTAAGTCCCATCGCGAATGGGACTTAGTCTCTGCAGCTGAAATAAGGCTGAAAAAAACGGCTGAGAAAAAGACTAAGTCCCATCGCCGAATGGGACTTAGTCTCTGCAGCTGAAATAAGGCTGAAAAAAACGGCTGAGAAAAAGACTAAGTCCCATCGCCGAATGGGACTTAGTCTCTGCAGCTGAAATAAGGCTGAAAAAAACGGCTGAGAAAAAGACTAAGTCCCATCGCTGAATGGGACTTAGTCTCTACCTTGAAATAAGGCTGAAAAAAACGGCTGAAAAAAAGACTAAGTCCCATCGCCGAATGGGACTTAGTCTCTGCAGCTGAAATAATTTCCCATTTACTGAACCAAGTGGGAAATAGCAAGGCAGGCACAAAGGGTTTGCACCAGGTCTGGGGACACAGGGGACACCGTCTTAAGGGGGCCGTGTCCCCAACAAGTCTGGGGACACGGCCTTAAAGGGGCAGTGTCCCAATCTTCCTGATGTCCCAAAAAAGGTGTTTAAAGGGCCAGCACCAGTCACATAAAGAGTCCATAAGCCCCAATATGCCCACCGACAGTCTTAAAGGGCCATACACACCAAATAAAAGTGCATACATTTTCACAATCTCCCAGGGGCCATAGTCATGCGGGAGGAGGCTGGCAAATAGGCTTCTCCACAACCCAGGGAAGCAGGGCAATTTGCCATTTAAAGGGCCAGTTACAAATAGCAGTTTGTAACAAGGTGTCAATCCATATCTGCCAAGTGACCCGATGTAGGGGGAACAGTCTCTATTCTGCTCTGTGTCCGTGTGCATCAGGGGCTCTGAGGACAGGTGTCAATCCATATGTCAAGGTGTCAATATGTCATATGTCAGGTGTCAATCCATATTGATTGTGATTTAGGAATGTTAGGTGATTTCTGCCCTTTATGGATTAAAACCAGACTCTGTATCAACTGTGTAATTTTCCATGGGAGTTTTGCCATGGATCCCCCTCCGGCATGCCACAGTCAGGTGTTAGTCCCCTTGAAACAACTTTTCCATCCCTATTGTGGCCAGAAAGAGTCCCTGTGTGTTTTAAAATTCGCCTCCCCATTGAAGTCAATGGAGTTTCGGGTGGTTCGCCGGTTCGCGAACATTTGCGGAAGTTCGCGTTCGCCGTTCGCGAACCGAAAATTTCGGGTTCGCGACATCACTAGTCTTGATGTAATAAGCTTTTCAAATCATTCAATACTGTAAGAAAAAAAAATCTTCCAAATGATTTATCTACAGAAGTCACCAATAAAGTCTAGGGCCGTTTTTGTAGATACATAATTTGGAAAGGTTTTCTAACAGTATTTAATACATTTGTAAAATCTTTTAAATCAAGGCCAAAGTCAGCATAGTATGTTATATTTGAATGTAATTAAAACTGCACTGGATATCCAGGGCCCTGGCATCCCAATAAATCCATCTGCAATGATCCTGCTTTTTTAAAGGGACACTATAGGCACCCAGACCACTTCATCTCATTGAACTGGTCTGGGTGAAGTGCCCCTGTCCCTTTAACCCTGCAGTGCTTACTTTGCAGTTTTATGTCCACCTCTAGTGGCTGTCTTCCAAACAGCTACTAGAGACTCTTCCTGCTCCCTAACATAGTTCAACTCCGTGAAATGACATTGGACATCCTCAAACTTTGCATTAGAAGGTCTAACATCTTTAAATTCCCCATAGGAAAGACTTGATTCTGATTGTGAGACTTTAAAGTGCATGCAGCATGTTAGTTTCCCCGATCGGCATGACATCGTGGGAGGAGAGGACCCAGCCAGCATCAAGGGAGCCTCAATGCTGGAAATCGGTAACTGTTATAGGGGTTTTTAACCTTTTATTCTATGGGGTGGACTTAAAGAAATAGGGACAGTGACATTATAGCGTGAGGACTACACATTTGTATTCCTAACACTATGGTGTTCCTTTACAGGTGCCCATAGCTAAACTGAAGATGTCTTTCACTAGATACGTTCTAATTGCCGCTAAAAAGACCTCTGGAAAGAAAATATGTTGCCTACCATGTTGCACTGGATCTCCAGGATCAAATATATTTATGGTATGAAAACCATCACAGCTTTCCTTGCTCATTGAGACATGGAGGTTTTTGTGAGATGGTGGCACATAAAAAGAGTCTGTGTCATAGATAACAAATAAACTTCCCCCCACCCACTTTTTAAAAAATCATTATGAATAATTCTTACACTACTACTTCCTAAATCCAACTGCAAAGTCAATAGTTATACTCAGACAACAACAAAAGCATTCAGTATGACTGCATATCAAAAGGTTATAGTCAATTTGCTTCACTTATCAGTATAGTCTATTAAATCGACTAATATGTCTTTATAGTTCTTTAATTTTACACAGAATAGCAGTAAGTGACTACTCTTTGGATAGGAAAGACACACACACACACTGTATATTTCTACATGTGTACAAGTGTCAGCACTAACACTGTGGATATAATACAATGGTCTGGTCATTTAATCCACTGGGAAGAAACTACCATTTACAGATAATGGCATGTAAGTCAGAAACACAAGGCTGGGGAAATAGACAGGACATAATAGAAAATGAAGCAAAATGCTTACTTTTATACACATGGCTTGGGTTAAATACTCTTTCAATAGCACATAATGTTAAAAATGAGTGTTGATGGACTAAGGATTCACAGGCCAGGAATAGGTTGTTCTAGTCTAATCATCTCAAATGATTTACTGGAATTTCCTCTTACGAATATCTAAATTAGAAAAATTATCTACCCTTTTCTTCAACAAAAAGCATCCCAACTTTTCTAACTATGTGTTTCCATTGTTATAACATCCATATAAAACAAAATATTAACAATAGGAAAATATGTGAAATGGATGTGATTCTGGATGTTATGAAAGGCATTTGGACTGAACCAAATAGCCTTAATTTGACTTTGTGCTTGTTACAGTTCTATTTTCTTTATTTTATTAGACATGCATTTATATGAGAACATTTACTTTTTACTAGATATAGTAAAAGGGATAAATACAAGTTATATCCTTTGTGTTCTATGTAACATTTGGAGGAGTACCACAAACAAATATACTGACTGCAAGTCTAAAATGATTGTGTTGTTGATCATTTTCATAAATCTCAATAATTATTCTAGGTCTTTCATGCAACACCATAATATTGTATCCATGTTAAATTGCAGTTTAATTTGAGACATTGTGGTAGATTCTACTATTTATGGCTGACCTAAGCTATATAAAATATTATATAGCCAAATAAATCAATATGTTCAACATAAGGTATTAAAAGGTGTTATTTATGGTAAATGTTTTACTGCCACCCAGATAAAGGAACACCTTGGGTGTGAGGCTGTGGTGGTACAGGATTATTTCCAAAACCGTTACTTATCTTTTTTCCACATAATTCACTGCTTATTTTCCACAACCTGTTAGTTTCTTTTCTCTTCCCTTACCCATTTGAATTTCTTTACCATAACCTTACTGTGGCGAAACCAACCTCGCCACTGGGCATTGGAGAAGCCTGTTTGCCTGCCTCCTGCCTGCTGACTATGGTCCCTGGGAGATTTGGCTCTTTAAATACATTATTTGGGCATATTGTATTTTATTATGCTGCTGCTGGCCCTTTAAGAACCATATGGGGACATACTGTGACTTTTGGGAACAATGCCCCTTTAAGAGGCAGAGGGGAGGATTTTGTGTATAATTGCTGGGAGTGTTTTCTGTAATGTACGTGTGTTATTGGTTGTTCTGTAAAACCCTGTCGGCAGTACTAAGTTTGTGGATTGGGAATAAAAGAGGCTGTATGTGCCAGTACAGTCAGTTCTACTTGACCTCAAAACGAAGTGTCGTCTCGTTATTGGGGGAATTGTATTGTATTCTGATTGCCAGGCGTATAAGCTGATTGTATGCTTTTATTGTTCAGCTGCTTACAGCATTCATATGCTTGAGAGCATTCGTATGCTTCTCAGGTTCGGTGGTTGTGGTGTATCCTGCAGTGCTTGGAGTCCCCAGGAAGAGCTAGGAGCATTCTTCAAAGGAGGTACCCAGTTGGGGTGCCAGGTGATCCGTTACACTTACATTTCCCTTCTGATTACTACTTTTCCTCTTTTCTCTTTGGTATTCGTCCTATTCTGTACCACTTTGTTTATCACAGAAGGTTCAGCTGTGGTGACTGAATATGAATATTTTCATTGTACACTGATATAATCCAGTTACCAGAGATTAATGCATCCCTGGTGACTGAATCCAGACATGGTTCTGGTAAGGAAGTGAATCTCTTCCCTAATAATCGAGACATGTGAGTGCAGATCTGTGCCTCTGAAGCAGTGCTCTCTCTCCCAGTGTGCAAATTAATGAGTATGCTGGGATGTGACATCATTGACATTTAAAAAAATCGATTTCTTATAGTTTCAAAACAGAAAAATAAAGGTAATGATGTTAGTCCTCTGCCCAAACAGTGGCCGCGAGGCAAAGACCTTAAGAGGTCACCTGAAACTGTTTTTCCAAAAAAAAGAGGGTAACCCTGGTTCAATTAAAGGAAAGGAAAAAGAACAAAGAGTCTGAAGAGACAGAAAACCTTAAAGGAGGGAAATAGTAATAACAATATTAAAATACCCGTTATTAAATATAGGGTTAGGGGTACCAATAAGCCTTAGCAAAATGTACCCAAAGGCCCAGTGGAGAATAGGTCCCAAAGAAACTATAATACTAATACCCTACAAGCCACCAGGAAACCTTGTACTAATAAGGGCAAGACAATGGGAAAAGGGGAGATATAGTACCCAACAGGGAGGTAACAGGAATATGATAATCAGTGGTCAGCCCTCTAATTCCTCCTTAAATAAACTCTCTCTAGTTCTCTGATTTGTAAACCCATATATGTCACCATAAATTAGATAAACCCCTAGAAATGTTGAAAATGCACAGAGTATGGCCCTACCAGAGAGGTGAAGTCATAAAGGGCAGAGTAAATAGAACAAAATAAAAAAGGAGGTCAAGAAAAAGAGGGGGGAAGGAGAGGACCAAAAAGCAAATACACGGACTATCCCTAGATACCTCAGGGACGTGGTTCCTACCTAAACCATCTAACCATCAGCACTATGGAATTTGCTTGCGCTATATAAATAATAATAAATAATAACAGCTAGTCCTGTTCTAACTCACTTCATGTGTATTTATCACTATGGGTAGCACTTTTCTGTTTTGTTGTTAGCTTTAGTTTTATTAGTGACCCTAGGGTTAGATGGTTTAGGTAGGCACTACCTGTTTCTAGGTTTTCTTTCTCTTAAGACTCCTTGTTATTTTTTGTTTCCTTTTCTTATAGATTCAGTTTGTATTGCTTCCAATCAATGTGTATAATTGATACACACGATACACTATATAAGGGATACACATTTAATAAAATGTTTTAAAAATGTATTACAATTAAGGAGATACTTTATATATGCTTAATTATACTGGAATATTATTTGATATTTATTTGATATTTATCAATGCATTCATAGCTTCTGACAAGCAGTTAATGATGTTGAAGTGATCATAATCTCAAGTTCGGTGATACTATATGACATATATAATTTAACACTTACATTTTAGTAATCATGATACAGAGAAGAGTTATTATACTTTTACGGAAACTTGAATGCTTTGAAAACACTATTCTGACAATTATCCAATACCTTAAAATAGTGTTTGGGCATGAGAAAAATGAACACCTAAATCGCATCCTCTAGCTCTAGCTTGATGACATGTGTAGTGTATGTATATTCACCTTAAAGGAACACTAAAGTGCTAGGAATACAGGTTTATTTTCCAAACCCTTTAGAGTCCCTGTCTCTAGGTATATAGGTCCTCCCCCTTCGTTGGTCTCATAAAGGTAAAAAAAACAAAAAAACATTTGAAAGCTCCAGTTTCTTAACTGTTACCCTTATGATATCAGTATATCAAACTCAACATTGTGAAAGAACTGTGTATCACAAATTAGGTCCACTTTAACTTGATCACTTTTAAAAAATGTTTGAGTCAGCTGTAAAATGGTCCATGAACTTTTGATTATCTCTATTTTTCCTGTACAACAGTCTTTGCAATTTCATCCATATAACACAATGTGTTATAGATTGGTTACCGATGCTGGATTTAAAAGTACCCCAAAGAACCAAACCATGTTTGTCATTTTAACCTTTTGGGGTCAAAAGAAAGCACAAGCTGCAATTTGTTTACGCAAATATATGTCATCAAGCTCAAAACGTTTGATAATGTTGCTTACCTTCAGCAACTGACACAGTTTCTAAAGGTGGAATTGTTGGAGCATTATCATTAATATCCGAAACTAGTACTAACACTTCACTTGTCGCAGAAAGACTAGGAGACCCTCGGTCAGATGCCTGAAGACCTAACCTGTTAGAAAAAAAATGGTCAGTGCGTGTATACAAAAGCATTAATACGACAAGAAACCATCATTTTATTAATTTAAGTATCAGATTTTTATTATTATTATTAAGAGGCAAACCTATTTGGAATTGTCCTCTGATTCTTCAGTCTTCATCTCTGCTTAAAGAAAATGGAAATGTTTATTTGTAAGTCCTTACGGCACAAAAATCTGTGTGGATGAATTAAAACTCAAGCAACCGTGTGTTGTGTTTCATGAGCATATGAATAATTGCAATATAAAAGCATTAACACTGTCTCAGTTTCAGTGAAACTAAAGGGACACTGTAGGCATCCAGACCACTTCAGCTAATTGGGTGCTGTGACCTCCAGTGGCAGATTTTCCCCATAGGAATGCATTGAATAATGCTTTCCTATGGGGAGGTCTAATGCGGGTGCGGCCATTGCCGCGCATGCGCCTTCGGTCTCCCCTGCCAATTGACGTCGGTGGGGAAGGAGCGTGGGTGGAGCCTGACCCAGCACTGAGAGACATCGGCGCTGGATTAAGTTGAGTATCTGAAGGGGTTTTAACCCTTTCAGTGTCATGGGGTGGTTGGAGGGAGGGGGGGCATTCCAGGAGCCTATAACTATAATGCCAGGAAAACGGGTTTGTTTTCCTGGTCCTATAGGATCCCTTTAATCTAATACAAGAAATCCTCTCCTCTAGCACCTATAGCATTCAATGCCTTCTAAGGTGACACTTGTTATCTGCCAACAAGTTAGCCAGCCATCAGTCATGAAGCCTCCAATGAATGCTTTTTACTAGATTGTTATAATGCAACATATCACTATAGAAACACATCAGCCTAGTTCACAGCTTTTACCAGCAAATTTAGCAGCAGTTCTAGTACCTTAGAGCGCAGTTCTTCCAGAGCAAGAATGGCAAAAAAGACAGGACGGGAAATTGAGGACATTGAGATAAAAAAAAGGGAAAGAGGGGGAACACAAATTAGAGAAAGTTGACAAAAGAAGGGGACTGGAGATTCTCAGATAAGTTCATTAGTTTACTGCAGAAAATTGTCCATTCAAGTTCAACAGCGAGTTATCAGAGATAAATCTTCCCTGTACCTCTTTCACTGGACACAGTGCATGATGACCAGCACAAGTAATTTTATTTCTTTATTTTCTGATCAGGTTTTGATTAAAAAATATGTAACTGAACGATAATGTGTAGATGTTTATGCACTATTTCATTCACAAAGCTCATAAACTGTTTTAAAACACATGCTAGCATCTGAATGCCTTATTTAAGATTATTTTGCCAATTCTTTTATTTGGAAGATGATTGGGAGCTTAATAGAAAAATGTTTCTTCCATTTTATTGCCAAGGGACATATTCATATTTCTGGGAAACAACATTAATACCTGACAGTTTCCTGCAGCTGGAAGTGAGAGGTCACATCAGAACAAATGTTCACCCACTAGTGGGTATCAATATGAAGATCATCCTTGCCAAATTTTATCAACACCAGCTTTCTTTATGTCCCCATTGCCTGCTCTTAAAAATACTTGCATCTCAGTTTGAAACAGAGTCGTGAAAGCAATCTGTGTTCTGTAAAGTAAAAACCCAACACTTGAACATCTCTCTTCCAAAAATAGCTCAGTGTTGTGATTGACGGGCTGCTAACACTAATGGTGCAAAATGATGTAGTCTAAACCTCGGTGGGAACGATTGATCTTTCATGGAACCCAATCAACAAGAAAATGTGGAAACTTTAGTGTAAAACAACTAGGCTTTAAGACCGTGGTTAGTGGTGCTAACTCATTCTTTAAGTCAGGAACTTGCTTTTGTTCTAAAACTTTACTTATGATTTATTGTTATAGCACTGTATGAATATGGATGGAGGCCAAAATGAAGGATCCAATGCTCTCTTAAGTGTTTTTTGAGCACAATAATTAATGACTTGTTATTTCTAGAACAGCACCTCTGGATTTTAAACACATTTCAAAAAATAACAAATGTTGGACAATTTAGTAACGGTTACTAATGGACTGTTGCACATCTTGCAAAGTGTTCATGTTCCCCTTGTGATGAATGGCTGAAGATCCCTTGCTATATTATACACATAATGCTTTCACTTGTAAGCTTTCCTTAAGGTTTAAAATGGAGAGTACTGGGAACCAAAGGCATATGAACATGATATATCCAAAGCCTTGGTTTGTTTAATTTGTATTTTCTTAAGACATTGGAATACTTTTTATAATCATAAACCATTTTTCATATCCTATATTACATTTCTAGTTTGTTCTGACCATTTGAACACAAGTATGTAACTAGTGTTTATGTAATACATAAATAAAAATTAAACCCAAAATTGACCCTTTGTTAAGTGTGGTTTTATGTTCCTGACACATATATAGTACATTTAGCCACACAAATTGGGTAACGTTAGTCTTACTATCTATTAAAGTAGGTTATTTGAGGTTATCAGACGATTTTATCATGTAGTCTGGGACAAATATATGTTTACATTAGGGAGAAAAAAAAACTATAACGTCAGGATTACACACTAAAGTACAAAAGTAGTGCTTATTAGCAATTTTGCTTGAAATAACCAAATTTCAAACAGATTTTCCATCCACATATTTCATAGAAACCAATCTGCTTGGAATTCTGTAATTTACACCAAAGGATCATCAAAGGAATATCTCATTCAGGTCCATCCAATGATTATTTTAACAACAATAATTATCACATGAATATCATATATAGGATTTGCATATTTATCAAACAACAAATCTCAAAAGCATTCAGTCTGAACAAAACCAGTACAAGTCAAATTCACAAAATAAATTAATCTGCTTTGCAGATTAGTCTCCAAAACTATGCAAAATTTTCCCATTGTCAAGCAACTAGCTGGAAAATTGTTAAAATAAAACATTGTAAAATAATATAAATTTCATAAATAAATTAATAAATAAATTATGTGAATTGCAGCTTTTTAAAATGATAGATTGTTTTTAATAGAATTGGAAACTGACTATCTGCAAATGTAATCCAACCAAATGTCCATCATTTCTGGATTTTAGCTGTTTGGATGCAATTGGCAGGGTGGAATGAACTTAATTTTTATATTGTTTTGGTAATGTTAAAATAGAAGTACCTCTGTGCACATGCATAATGTAGCTTATTGTGTGCAACTGAACTAGTGCACTGTGTCCTATAATTCACACATGTGCAAAATCAATGTGTCGTACTGTGCACATCTGCGTATGATCAGTATGTTCTATTATGCACCCCTGTACATGCACAATGTGTCTTATTATATACAGAGAGTTATGCCAGTTAAACACACACAGGCAATTTTTATAAGAAGTCCATCATTTAGCAATAAATTGAAATGTTACACAGGTATGTCAGATACCTCTATTTTAATGTTGTCACAGAAGCAGAGCCAGACTCAGATCTTAGGAACCTGCAGGCGCCTAATTCTTACAAAATATATGTTTGTGTGTAGTATGGCAATATGTGTGTGTATTTCTGATCATGGAGTAGGAGTATTGCATATGGCATATGTCTATACATTTTAAGGTCATTGGCCTGTATTTGTGGGAGGAGTTTGAATCTATCTTATCCTATAAAAACCCTAATTACCCTCTGAACTGGGCCGTTCTCGTTCAGGTGATACGTTACTTATCACCACTTATCATGACTGATGCAGCAGCCCATTCAGGGTTTGCCGCTGTTTTTGGAAATCCTTGGTTCAGAGATTCTTGGCTTGAGACCCTCTCCTTGACAGCTTTCAGGGAGACCTCCGCCCTATTCAAAATGTACCCCATAGTGGCAGCAGCACACACTTGGCGTCATTTTTCGACAGGGAAGGCTATTAGGTGTCTCTGTGACAACGTGGCGGCATGCAAAATCATCATCAAGGGTAGTTCATAGTCCTTGAGCATCATGAGGTTGGTCCAAAAATGTACATGGCTTGCCACCTCATACCAATTTTATGTGTTATGTGAGCATTTTTCAGGTGTTGATAATAAATTGGCTGACACACGTTTACATTTTCAATTTCAGGTGTTTTTCCGGCTTCACCCCACAGCAGACAGGCTGCTGTCCAGAACTCCGCTATTCCAAGAGCTTGTGATGGACTAGCCAGTCTTCTGTCTCAGGCCCGATCACTATATACTTTCTCTACAAACCTCTAAAACAAACCAAACTACTCATTCATCCTTTTCACCACTTTATCCCACCGAGAACAAGTGGTGCCCAGTTAAAATACTTGACTCCTACTTACCCACACTTAGTCATTTCACATTGTCAGAGTATTTATATCGGCAGACATTTTGTGCTATGATAGAAACTAAAAGTGTATATTCTGAGTCACTCTGAACAGACCAGACTCCATTTTGTTATTTCAAGTTAACAAAAAGACACTATATTTCTATCTGTAAGCTAACCAATTTCCCAGATCTAAGGTATGCATAGTATAAACAAGTGATAAGGAAGGGGGTTGGATAGACTGTCTAAAATGCTAATGGAATATAATCAAATCTAAACCCAGACAATTGTGACAGAGAAGAGTAAATAATTTAATATTTAACTGTCTATATATATAAGGTACCATTGTATGGAAAAGGGTAAACTTAGTTCATGATCTGTCATATCAGAAATTATAGCAGGAATTGCAGACGCTAAGTCTGGACAAAATTTAAGAAACCCTTTGAAATTTTAAATTATGGCGCTATAAAGATAACGCAAAATGACGTCAAAATAGCCACCAGGAAAAGTTAACTCTTTCCTGGATAGGAATGTTTAGTGGGACAAGACTGCCCTCTACAGACCAAATAACTAATTTGCGATCTGGAAGATAACCACACCTCTAGTGCTTCTATTGGGTTATCAACTGATGGCGTACAGAGAGTCTGGCCCTTTAAAAGTTAAGACAAAGGGAAGATAGAAGAAAGATACGAGAGGAGGCACATGCAAGATATGCAACGGAGAGGAGAGAGGAATTGGAAGTTTGGGGATTCCAACTCGGACAACATCTGAGAATAACACTCTACTCCTAAAACTCTAACACTTAGAATTTACTGACTTTCTAACCAACACCTCCATGCAGAGAGACTACCAATTGGATGAAATATCTACTCAACTGGTAATTATACTGGTTTCATTTAATTAAATTAAATTAATTAAAATATATTAATAGCATTATATATGACTGGATAAAGCACGGTCAGATTTCCATATTAAGAAATCTTAGTTAACTAAGTATATATAGTTATAAACATTCCATTCTGCAGGTGGAATTAAGAATAATTATATATTGATGTGATATTATCACGTGTTAGCATACCGCTGTTTTTATCCAGGTGTATTGATTTGCTCTAAATTAAGATAGATATCTTTTAGACAAATTAAAAATCTGCTTATATATGTAGATTCTCTTATTGGATTGTTTTCAGGAAATGGCTAATGAACTGGTTTAAATGTTATTTTATTTAAAAATACATAAGAATAGATCTTAACTACCTAGGAGATCTAGCCAGCATTGAAAGGGTTATTCTAACTGTCTGCTAAACTTTACGACCTTACGCTGCACTCTGAGGAATTCTGTTCTTCTGTGAAAAGTTTAACTTTCAGTCTGTGAAAGCTAATCATAAATCGTAGAAGTCTTGACAGATAATGCCGTTTAGCCATTGAAACGTAATACCCATTTCTTTGTATTGCATATCGTTTTATACTGAATATTCATTGATTATTGTTATGCATGTTACATAATATTATTTGTTAATTATTGATTATCATAAATAAAATCTATTTTTATACATTGTGATATTAATTATATGAAATACATTCCACTTAACACGATAAACGTTCTTTGGGATCTGAGAATTGAATTAGTGGGCAATTCTCACTGTTACTATTATTATCCCATAAATATCCCCACATATTGGAGGCACGGTGCTGAGATCGTTTAAGTTGAAATTGTATTTCATATATAATAATAATATTGGTGTAATTCATGCAATTTAATCTTGATATAGAAAAGAGTTTTGTATTGAGATTAAATCAGTGTATAGAAATATGGCTGAATCCAGCAATACATCTGTAACAGATAATACTGAAATAATTGAAGACCTAAGAAAAAATGCTCTAGTTCATATTCATAAACATATGAAAAATGATTCAACCTATGAGGTTTGGTTGAAAAGCATAGAATGGGAAGCTAAACATACCATTCTAAGTGATGAACACATAATAATATATCTTAAAGAAATTGCTGAACAAAAGTGACGATCTGGGCATTCAAAATGGGAAATACCAAGATTTACTTGCTGAGCATAAAACTCGTCAGGCTGATCATGAAAAAGAAATGAAAGCTTTGACGGATAATTATGCACAGGAAATAAATCAGCTTAAAACGCAATTGGATGAGTATGAAGAGGAGAGTCAGAAATCAGGCAGTGAGGTTAGTAGTCATCATTCTGTGCCAAAAAGTTGCACAAAAATGCAAGAAAAGACTATCAGTAAATCCCCTCCTTATTATGATTTTCCCACACCAAACCAGGTCTTCATAAAACAGTCTGTAAGTAAAGATGTGAGTAATTCTGAGAAAACACCTGTAGATTCTTGGCAATCTTGGGCAGAACAGTTTGAAAAAGCTGTCTTGGCCAAACTTGAGAGGGAGAGTCCAATTCAAGGTGATAGGAATGAAAACAGACATGGTTCTGTACACTGGCAGGATTCTGATGCTGATCAGAATTGTGACAGTGAACAAGAAGCTCAGAGTGATGGGAGTGAAAGTGATTGCACTATCCACTCTGAAGGCCATGTAACTGATATGCCATCTGCACTGTTGTACGGGTCTAATTCCTCTTCAGCAGACAGATCGCATAGACGTTTACCCAAACACAGAAACAGAGATCGTAAATCAACGACGCCTGTTTATGAAACACCAAAGGTCATCAAATTCCTTAGAGAGACTGTCCCACAATTTTCTAGAGGTTCAGGAAACATATCTGAACATCTGGAAAATTATGATAGAGCAATGAATTCATTGGGCATGTATGATGACATTCATAAGAAATGGTTCATTACATGGACCTTTGATTCAATGTGCCGTGTTTATCTAGAAAGTCTTCAAGCTATACAGTTAATGTCCTGGTCCAAGATGAAATATGAAATAATCATGGAATATGGTAAGTATAAAACCATTGCCTCTGCAAAGAAGGCGCTTTATAACTTAAAGTGCCGTCCAGATCAAAGCCCCAGAGAATTTTTAATAATTCTTAAAAATGCATACTCCGTGGCCCAAAGAAAACCCAGGTATGAAAGCACAGACTTCAAAGATCTGTATTTTCATGCCATGCCAGTAAACATACAAATGAATCTCGCAAGAGATTACGATTGTAAGTTACCATTAGAATGGCTAGTCAGTCAGTGCATGAAGTTGTACACTATACACCATGCACATGACGAAAATCAGCCAAAGGTTAAGAAACCTGGTGATAAAATGGTGTCAGAGACTAAAATTCAGTTAGGTTTAGAAACCCAACAGAAAAAGAGGACCTATTCCGAGGTTTTGAAAACACCAAAACCTCAGAAACAGGAAAACGCCAGAAGCAATTCTGCAAACTCCTCTAATAACTCTGAAAAATCCAATGCCAATGGGAATAAACGCCCCTGGGTTAATAAAAACCAAGGCAATTCCCAATGGAGAAGGAATCCTCAGGGAAATAGGAGATATGGAAACAGAAATAACCAATCTGCTTCCAGTAACTCCCAACAGTCTCAGCCATCCCAGCCAAATTCTAATGGGCAAAGACAAAACGGCAATGGGGGAAATAATTTGCGTCGTCAGGTTGGTCAATTGACAGACCAGATGGGCAAATTAATGGAGGAAATGACAAAGATTAACCAAGTCTTTGCTCTAAATCCTTTTTTAGGGATAGCTCCAATTGCAGAACTACCTGTGCAACCGCAGCAACAACAGGTGCCGCAGCAATAATAGCCACTGTGACTAAACAGGCTAGGTTATCAGTAGATGTAATGCCTAACCCTGTTTCCTTTCCAGGTACTCATAGTCAAACAAACAATAGTTGTGTTAGAAAACCTATTGCCTATCCCGTCACTTCACTTTCGGGTGAAGGAGGCGCAACGTGTTCCTCTGTTTTTTCATTTCAGCCAAAGGCTAAAGTAGCCCCAGCAACCACTAGTTTCCAGGATCCAGACCTGAAAGGGTTAACTGATGAGATGCCGACCACTAGTTCCCGCTTGACAGTTCAAGTTATTCCTAAAAAGGATGGGCCTGTGGGTAAGACTGAGCATTCCTCAGTACAGGTAGAAACTACTGCTGTGACCGGTAATGTATGGAAAACAAGTAATATGTTGACACATTCTAAATTCTTATGTGAATTAGAAGAACATGAAGGAAGGTACTACATGTCTGTAGAAATACAGGATTCGCTACCCCAGCCTTTTAAAAGGGTTAATAGATACTGGTTCACAAGCCACTATCTTATCCAATACCTACTTCCAGCAGGTAATGGACTTAGCAACGGATAAGCCGAAGCTAAGAGATTTCCCCAATGCTCTGTTGAGTGTAGGAGGAAATGCCCTTCATGTTATTGGCAATACCTGGTTAAAGTTTAAAATAGGTAACAAAACCTTTAGACACCCGGTGATAGTGGTAGATCTCCCCTATGACCGACTGATTCTGGGTATAGACATACTCAGAAGACTTAACAAAATTATTGACTGTGTGAATGGAATTGTATGGTCACAAGCTAAGGTTCCCATTACCTATGAGAAATCACATGTTCAATCTGATCGTAACTGCCATGTGATAGAAGAAAGACCTGACTCAATTGAGGTACATTTTAGAAATAGTCAGTCACCTGACGTGACTATCCTGCAGGTGAATGATGCAATCGCACCTGTAGATGAGCATTCCGTAAGAATTGCTCCAGAGAGGATCCAGAATGTCTCTCTGGAAGGTGATGTTTTAACCATTTCTCTCCACAGGGACTATGTTGAATCTGTAGATCTGGCAGGTCATGCTCAATTCCTTGCCAGAATTGAAAGGGTTAATAACAACCTATTCTTTCCTATGCAAATAAATGACTTAGGAAGAAGTAGGAATGCAAAGCTGGACTTACAGAGTGAGAACAGCTATATTAGCAGAAGTCTGTTAAAGCAGATCGCTAATCCTAAAATGATCAGGTACGCTTCCCCACATGACAGGTGGATCCAGAACCTGGATGGCGAATCAGAGAGTCACAATGTGATAGCAAAATGTTTACTATCTATTTCCATCGGAAATAAGACCGTTAAACATTTATTCTTAGTGATAAACGAACCTCGCTATCAGGTTTACGTTGGCAATGATGTCATACATCGCTTTGCCATACACCTTGACCTGATTAATTCCAACTTGTGGACAAGGTTAAAAGGTAATCCTTGTGGATACCTACACGAGGAAAACGCCCTGAAATCAGGACAAATACTCCCATATGCGGTAAGTATCCAAGTTCCTGATGACATAACCATTCCACAGGGGACAAGTAATTTTCTTTTACCCCTACAGGTCAAGGAGGGTCAGAGATTGGAAAACTCTGATGCCCTAATCTGTTTATCCAACAGGATACAACAATTAGGGATGGTGGTAACACATACACCAATGGTAAGTATTGGTAAGAATCCCACCTATATCATGGTCAACAATGTTACACCCAATAGTGTTACTTTACCAAAAGGAACATTATTAGGTCTAGCATTGGATGCTGAGTACTATACATTTGGTTTCCAAAACCAAATTATAGGCCTCATCCCTGAAGAATACTTAACTGAGGACGAAATTGTCGATCAAATATTCCATTCCTCCCCAGAAGGATTATTCACTATCCTATCTGTGTATCCCTTCAACGTTGAAGAAGGCTCGTGTAAAATCGAAGAAGCATCAATCACCTTCGATCATCCGCTCAATGAGCAGGAATCACAAGAGTATCACGACCAAAGAGAAAAGGTAAGTCAACACCGAACTGACCTAACTTCTAGGCTTGAAGAAGCTTATGAGATAGGCCAGCCTGAAATCTTTCCAGGATTTCAGGAAAGGCTAGAAGAGCAAATATCTTTAGCTGACGGTTGCTCCAACGATGCTGAGCGGCAACAGCTAAAGGAAATCCTTTTGGAATTCCAAGATATTTTTGCCAAAGATTCCTACGACTGTGGGTTAACTAACCTCCACGTAGCCAGAATACAAACTGATCCAAATTTACCACCTGTATTTATCAAACAATATAGACTCCCATTAGCGTCATATGATGGTCTACAAGACATCATTCAGAATTTAAAGGAAAGGGGCATTATACGTCCAGTGCACAGTTCGTATAATAATCCGATCTTGGGGATTCTGAAACCTAATGGACAATGGCGTTTATGCGCTGACTTACGACAGCTAAATAAACGCGTCTATATGTCTGGTTGGCCAACGCCATACATAGACCAATGTTTGGTACAAATGCAGGGATCCAAAATATTCACTGCCATTGACTGTGCGCAGGGATATTGGACTGTACCAGTCCATAATGAAGACCAATACAAATTGGCCTTCACATTTTGAAAGCAGCAGTATACCTGGACCCGTATGCCTTTCGGTTATATAAACTCTGGTCATGAATTCGCTGTGTTCATGCATAAAGCTATGCCTGACGCACTCGAGAGAGGAACGTTATCATATGTCGACGATGTCTTGCTGAAAAGCACTTCCTTTGATAAGCATATCTTAGAGATTAGACATGTTCTCACTCAGTTAAGAGAGGCAGGGATTAAACTGTCTTTACAAAAGGCGCAATGGTGTCGCACCCATGTCAATTTCCTCGGACATGAGGTAACTTCTGAAGGATTAAATCCCCAGAGGAAGAAGGTTGAAGCCGTACTAAAGGCTAAAACACCTTCAAACATCAGGGAATTAAGATCGTTCCTTGGTATGACTAACTACTCCCGTAAGTTTATAGATAACTATGCAGAAATAACTAAACCACTCTTACACCTGCTTAAAAAGGAAACTACCTGGAACTGGGGGGAGCCTCAGGACCAAGCGGTAAGTGAACTGAGGAGGAAGCTCACTCAGGCACCCTGTTTAGCATACCCAGAGGGGGGTAAACCCTTCTATCTGGAGACAGGATATACCGATTTAAGCATAAGTGCTGTTCTGTATCAGAAGCAGGACAGTTTAAACAAAGTTATTGCATATGCTAGCAAGACTTTGTCACCTGTTGAAGTTAAATTCAACACGTGTGAGAAGGCGTTATTGTCGACTGTCTGGGCACTACAAAATTTTCGTAGCTATATCCAAGGTGAGAAAATAATTGTAGAAACAGCTCACCAACCTCTACAGTATCTGCAGAGTGAAAGAATTAGAGACGGTAATCTCTCTAACAGTCGGATTACTGCATGGACTCTATCCTTACAGGGATGGCCGTTAGAAGTCCGTTATAAACATAATAAGAGAAGCCCAGTTGCCCAAGGTTTAGCAGAATTACATGACTGTACTGCTCCATCTCTGGATGATAATGACACCGGAGATGATTTCCTAGAAGAGCAATTGCTATCTCCTTATAAAGTTTATGACGAGGAATACTGTCGACCACTACCGTGGGTATACATTGATGGTTGTTCATATCACCACGTAGTTGGTGCTGAACGGAAGTTAGTTGCAGGTATCGGAATCGCCTGGACAGGTGATTATCCCAATGTATCTATAGGATACAATATTGGTCCCAAAAGCAGTCAGATAGCCGAACTCTGTGCAGTATATAAGACCATTCAAATGGCAATAGAATATGGTATCAAAGAATTTGTTGTTATAACTGATTCCAACTATGTTCGCAACAGTTTCGTCGAATATCTGCCTAGCTGGAAACGTAACCAAATGCTGAAAAGCAATAACAAACCTGTTAAACATGGGAAATTGTTTTGTAAAATCGATGAGTTGGTTAAGGAAAATGGTTTAACCATATATTGGAAGAAAACCAAAGGCCATTCTAAAATAGAAGGTATTGACAAGGATGGTAATGACTTAGCCGATTCACTGGCAAAACAAGCTGCCATCAATGGTGAAACACTAAACATTGATGATCTTATGGGTTCAATTCATGTTGAAGCCATAACTAGACGACAGGCTAGAGATAATGCCGACTTAAATGTCGTGCAATGGAGTCAAGAAGCTCCTAGTGATGACCTGATTACTAGTCAAAAGAATGATCCCGTCATAGGCATATTCTATAAACATATAGAAGACCCTACTGCCAATCCCATCACAGATGTGGATTGCAAAGATAATGAAGATTTACGAATCTTGATGAGATATAAAGTCCAATTTAGTATCATGGATGGGTTACTGGTCAGGACTTCTAAACATGGTATACAACAATGGGTAGTCCCAACTGTATACAGAGGGTTAATGCTCCAACACGCACATGATGCACCTACATCTGGGCATCGTGGTGATAAGATCACATATGAGATATTGCGTGATTATGCATATTGGCCACACATGTTAAGGGACGTTAAGACATACTGTCAGGGATGCTTGATTTGTCCGCAATATCAACCCCATGGTCCAACCCATCGTGCATCACTTCAGAAGAGGGGGGTGTCATTACCCTGGTCTGATATTCAAATTGACTTTATAGGTCCTGTAACAAGATCTTCAAGAGGTAACAAATACATGTTAACTGTTACATGTATGTACACAAAGTGGATAGAATGTTTGCCTTGTAAAGAGAACACGAGTACCGTGTGCGCCACTTTGTTGATTAACCATGTCTTTTCCAGGTTCGGTCTGCCCCAAAGAATTGAGTCAGACAGAGGTAGTCATTTTACCAGCGAAGTAATGGCTAAGATGTGGAACATTCTAGGTGTTAAACGAAAGCTACATATTGCATACCGCGCTGCGTCTAGCGGGGGGGTAGAGCGATATAACCAGTCTATCGTTAATATTCTAAAGAAATATGTTAAGGAGTCTGGTAAAGACTGGGACATTAAATTGCCCCTAGTTTTAATGGTGATTAGAGCTACACCTAGCACTGCTACCAAATTGTCACCTTTTGAATTGATGACAGGAAGAAAGATGGTTTTACCACAGCATTTACTATATCGTACTTCAGATCATAACTTGATCAATGCTGCTACTACGCATCAGTATATCGAAGATTTGCGCAAGCATTTACAGCATGCGTTTGCTTTTGCCCAAAAGAATCTAGAAAAAGCAGCGACAGGGGTTAAGACCTATTACGATCTAAAAACCACGAAAAAGGAATATGAGATCACAGATCAAGTCTATCAAGTCTATCAAGAAATTTTTACCTTCTTGGAAAGGGCCATATGTCATCATTGACAAAATTTCCCCAGTAGCGTATAAGATAAAAATTCCTAAGGATGGTGATTTTATTGAAAAGTGGGTTCACATTAACCAGTTGCGTGCTTGTCATCCTAAATCTCAATTAAGGATTATAGGTGTGGATTCGGATGCAGAAGGGTGAACGACTAACCGGATGAATGCTTGATTCACGTGGTATAGTATGATGTGAAATGTTGTGATGTGCCATGATCTCATGTACGTTCATGTCATTAACCATTTCCTTGCCATCCAATAACTACATTTTATAAGCAGGTTACTAGCTTGTTTAACTGCTATAGGCAAATTGCTGAGGAGTCAGTAATAAATGTAGTGAGGGATGAAGTTATAAAAATAGAATTAGACAGAATACATATGTTGATGAATCGTAATAATGTGTTGTCCTAGGCCAAGTGATGTCACACTGTTATAAGTTTGTATGCTTAACAAACCTTGAATCATTAGTAGATAAGTCTGAAACGAGTTTCTGATCCGTGACTGTCGAAAGATGTCCAAGAAGGATGTGACGTGTTTCTGGATCGTACTGCTCCTGTGCCAAGAGCTACGGACCGACCCGATTGCAGAGATGGGACCATCCTCCCGCATCCTGATTCAAGAGACACCAGGGTTCATCTTAACAGAGAAGAGGATCCTGACCCGACGTGTGTTCGTCAGCTTGGACCCCAAGATTTCCATCGAGAAGGCATACAACATTTCATCGATGCAGCTTCCTGAGTTACAGACTTGGTACCAGATGCACCTCGAAAGAGCACAGGACCGTGTGCGAAACATCTTGGAGCAAGCCCGGAAACCATTTGTATCCAGTTCTATTCCGATGAGCAACCGACCCAAAAGGTTCCTCACCGCTATAATTGTTGCATTAGTTTGTGCTACTGTCGGTGCAGTTGTCGCAACTGGAATGTCTGCAGCCAACTCTATTACTGTCCAAAAGCTGGATATGGAAATCTATGCGCTAAAGCAACACATTAACGATATTCATCAGGTGATACAACAGCAAAGAACACTTCTCCAAGACGTGTTAACTATTGTGGAAGACACAGTTGTTACAACAAATTTGCATTCAGAGGTAATTGCCAAATCCACTGAGTTGCACCAAAGTCATGACTTATTCAAGCGTGAACTTTTATTTCTGCATGACCCAATATTGTTCCACACACTTGCTTTTCTTGACGAAGTGCAAACTGGAATGATCGAATTGGCAGGGGGACGCATACCTCTGTATTTTGTATCCAATGATATTGTTCATGCGATGCTTGCCAATGTGGATGGAGAGACAATTGAGCCTATGCAATTAAATCTGGCCTTTGAGATGGGGAGCGCTATACCTCTCTTAATTGATCCGGAACGTATGGAGATTTGCTTTTTATTGGCCATACCATATGTAACTCCCAAAGACATTTTTCAAATGAAAATAATGTACTATGTTAATAATGATATTATGGTTGATTGTACTAAGTGTAAAGTTCAAAACTTTTACAGGTACAAATATATACAAAAATGTTCATTCCACGCATGTACTATGTTAGAAATGATGTGATTGCACAATATGTCTGATAACTTCTATAGTGCTTATTCATAAGCTAAATTAATTTTGGCTATGAAATGCACTAAAGGGGGGTTATGTCAGGGTATTTATATCGGCAGACATTTTGTGCTACGATAGAAACTAAAAGTGTATATTCTGAGTCACTCTGAACAGACCAGACTCCATTTTGTTATTCCAAGTTAACAAAGACAAAGAGACACAGGATTTCTTTCTGTAAGACTGGCCTCTTTGCCAGAGCTAAGGAATGCATAGTATAAACAAGTGATAAGAGGAATATAATCAAATTTAAACCCAGACAATTGTGACAGAGAAGATTAAATAATTTAATATTTAACTGTCTATATATATAAGGTACCATTGTATGGAAAAGGGTAAACTTAGTTCATGATCTGTCATATCAGAAATTATGGCAGGAATTGCAGACGCTAAGTCTGGACAAAATTTAAGAAACCCTTTGAAATTTTAAATTATGGCACTATAAAGATAACGCAAAATGACGTCAAAATAGCCACCAGGAAAAGTTAACTCTTTCCTGGATAGGTATGTTTAGTGGGACAAGACTGCCCTCTATAGACCAAATAACTAATTTTAGATCTGGAAGATAACCACACCTCTAGTGCTTCTATTGGGTTATCAACTGATGACGTACAGAGAGTCTGGCCCTTTAAAAGTTAAGACAAAGGGAAGATAGGGAAATACGAAGGAGGCAGATGCAAGATATGCAAAGGAGAGAAAAGAGAGGAATTGGAAGTTTGGGGACTCCAACCTCCATGCAGAGACACATCCAAATAAATTCCTGAGACTACCAATCGGATGAAATATCTACTCAACTGGTAATTATACTGGTTTCATTTAATTAAATTAAATTAATTAAAATGTATTAATAGCATTATATATGACTGGATAAAGCACGGTCAGATTTCCATATTAAGAAATCTTTAGTTAACTAAAGAATATATAGTTATAAATATTCCATTCTGCAGGTGGAATTAAGAATAATTATATATTGATGTGATATTATCACGTGTTAGCATACCGCTGTTTTTATCCAGGTGTATTGATTTGCTCTAAATTAAGATAGATATCTTTAGACAAATTAAAAATCTGCTTATATAATATGTAGATTCTCTTATTGGATTGTTTTCAGGAAATGGCTAATGAACTGGTTTAAATGTTATTTTATTTAAAAATTACATAAGAATAGATCTTAACTACCTAGGAGATCTAGCCAGCATTGAAAGGGTTACTCTAACTGTCTGCTAAACTTTACGACCTTACGCTGCACTCTGAGGAATTCTGTTCTCTGTGAAAAGTTTCACTTAAGTCTGTGTTAAGGATACCTCATAAATCGTCAAAGTCTTGACAGATAATGCCGTTTAGCCATTGAAACGTAATACCCATTTCTTTGTATTGCATATCATTTTATACTGAATATTCATTGATTATTGTCATGCATGTTACATATATTATTATTAATTAATTATTGTCATTATAAATAAAAATCTATTTTTATACATTGTGATATTATTATATGAAATACATTCCACTTAACACGATAAACGTTCTTAGGGATCTGAGAATTGAAATAGTGGGCAATTCTCAACTGTTACTATTATTATCCCATAAATATCCCCACACTCTACTGTAATGTAACCTGTAAAGTGCTGAGTACACCTGTTAGAACTATATAAATAAAATATACATACACTGTATGCCTACTGCACTTACTGTACCTCCCTCTACTGTAATGTAACCTGTAATGTGCTGAGTACATCTGCTAGCGCTATATAAATATAATATACATACACTGTATACCTACTGAACTTACTGTACTTCCCTCTACTGTAATGTAACCTGTAAAGTGCTGAGTACACCTGTTAGCGCTATATAAATAAAATATACTTACACTGTATACCTACTGAACTTACTGTACCTCCCTCTACTGTAATGTAACCTGTAAAGTACTGAGTACACCTGTTAGTGCTATATAAATATAATATACATACACTGTATACCTACTGCACTTACTGTACCTCGCTCTACTGTAATGTAACCTGTAAAGTGCTGAGGACACCTGTTAGCGCTATATAAATAAAATATGCATACACTGTATACCTACTAAAAAACAACCAACAATATTGTACCTTATACACCTTAATATATATGCAAAAGATACTTATCAAACGAAGATGAATACAGCCTCCCTCAGATCGCTTCCCAGCTAGCGATCAACTTGACAGCAAAATGTAGAAAAAACAACAAGGGAACCGGCTGATAATCTCTACAAAAGTAAATAGAGAAAATATAGTGTAATACAGTTTACAGTATAGACATTGCGCAAATTGAAATGCACTCACTGGATTTTGGACAAATTGAAGCTTGTAAGGTGCCTTCCCCGATA
>CAKOES020000559.1:0-11524 GCA_933207985.1 Pelobates cultripes
CCTGCAGAAATTGAATTGTATTTATATAAAGCTCTTTCGGGCTTGGAAGCCTAGTACTCCTACTTGTATTTAGAACAGATTTAAAAAACAGATTATTTAAAGAAATGTTGATTGCAGCTATAGTTTTTCTGTAACCGTATTCCTTCAGTTTCCTATCCCATACAACTGCTATGAGCGTATCTCACAGTGACTCTCTCCGGCCTGCGTTAGCAGATTTGAATATTTTATTATTTTTTGACACTGTACTTCTGGCTAAATTAGAAACTTTTTTTTTTTTTTTTTAATTCTTCTCCTTTAAACCTGTGACAAGTAATTGCCACTGTTATCGACTCAGCATAACGCTAATTTGAAGTGACATGCCCAAACTGGCCTGTAACATGAAGAGCCACAACAGGTGTGAGAGGTGTGGCCACGGGGATTCACTGAGCCCACAGCTGAAGGAAAATAGCAAAGTTAAATGAACCTT
Organism: Pelobates cultripes; assembly: GCA_933207985.1. Classification (NCBI taxonomy): domain Eukaryota; kingdom Metazoa; phylum Chordata; class Amphibia; order Anura; family Pelobatidae; genus Pelobates; species Pelobates cultripes. The sequence goes on from CAKOES020000559.1 coordinate 467, forward strand.
AACTAAAGCTGTCAGCACCAATTACCTCCGAATCGGAATAATGCTGGCTTCATAACCTCCCGGAGATATGACCTGCTCCTTTTATCTGCTACTGTGTGATAAAATAAAAGCCCTGTTACCTGCTAGAAAACTATAGCCGCATTCTGTTAAGCTGTGATTTAATCCTGAATAACATCTGAATGTTGGAACCAAAATACCCAAGTCGGCTTTAGATTGTAACCTGAGCACAAGGGGTTTATTCACTAAATTCTGAATTGTAGCAAATTGAATTCCGAATGGCAACAGGCTAAAGTAGCCAGTTGTGACTATCATGGAGTTAAAGATTTTTTTCCAGATAAGATTTTTTTTTTCTCCCTTAAAGGGACACTTCAGAACCCCTAAAGCACTTTAGCGTGAGAACGTGTGCCCCCTTTTTATTTCATTTTACAAAATGTTTTATAAAGTAAGCTGATTATGCCCCTCTGGCTGTCAATCAGGCAACGGGTCCTGTTACTTCCTGGTGTTTAGCTCAGTGGAGCTAAACTCAAGAGGCAGCAATTGCTCAGAATTAAAGACTTCTCTTTGAGCTGCATTGGGAATTCTGTGATTTGGACAGCCACACTGGTTTAGATGGGAGAGCTTGGAAAGGCTGCAGAAAAGAAATCTGCATATTTTGCAAGCTGTTTTTAAACATACCCCTAATGAAAAATTCATCATTAAATGCACACATATTTTTATTTGGGGTATATCTACTAAACAGATTGTATTTATTATTTACAGTGGAGTGTCACTTTAAAATTTTGCTAATTGGATTCTAATTTGCTTCACGTGAGAGTTTTCTGTCTGTATACACTATCACCTTAAGTGTTCAAACTACATATGCCATGCAAATACAGCATGGCTACACTTCAAAGACTGTAATATGCACAATATTTTGGACGTGTAGGATATTCTGGCATTTCAAAGATTGAAGAATGGTAGCGACACACTTATATTTTTACAAATTACAGCTCCATATCAAAATCTTGTTCAATACTTTTCTATCCTGGGGTAGCGAGAACCCACAAGTCGTGGTATATGGGCATAACGTCCGTCTCAGCCGGAGGAGGTAGAATCAACCATGATGCAATGCTTCGAACAACTCCTACCTCTCTAGCCACTCCTCTAGGAATCTCCGTTCTGTTTTTCCTTCCGATGAGGAGGGTGGATTTGTTGAAGCTCTGATTCAGCAAGAAGATAATTAAAAAAATAAAATTATTTTTTTCCCCTTTCTTTAAACAAACTGGAATTTGAGGACGTTCTGTATTAAAAAACACCTGGTCACCTGCTAAACCCTCTATTGCCCAGGTGCTGTACGTGATGTTGAAAATGCTCCCCTGGTTGGTTCACCTGAACCCTGGCAGGCAGCATATGGAGACCACTGGCTTCATAGGTCATCCATTGCCTACTCATGGTCCTTTGGTAGTACTCCCATGGCAAATGGCTGGGCATGACTCCTGTCACTTTAGCTACAATTGTGACTAGGGCTGTATAAACAAAGTGATTTGACTACTAAGTGGCAGATAATTGAGCAGTTAGACTACAGGGACACGATGTATACACCAACATTGCTTCATTAAGCTAAAGTTTTGGTGCCTATAGTATCCCTTTAATTCACTTTGTTTATACAGTTGTAGTCATACCTCTCTGCATGGGACTTACACAGCCTTTCAAAATACTTCCTGCAAAGATAGATGTAAACCTCCTTTATGGCACAGTTTGTTTAATTTGGAATTTAATAGCTCCCTAGACCCTTGCAGGACCTCGTTGTGTGTGATTTAAAGCTCAATTTACAGAGCAGGAGATAAAGCAAGTTAACATCTCATTGAAAATGAAGTAATTTTTTTTCTTGCTGACTGTGTGAGTCACAGCCAGGGAAGGTGTGGATAGGGCTGCATAAACAGAAACAAATGTTTTTTAACTAAATGGCAGTAAGACTGTAGTGGCATGTTCTATACACCAAAAGCACTTAACCCCTTAAGGACACATGACATTTGTGACATGTCATGATTCCCTTTTATTCCAGAAGTTTGGTCCTTAAGGGGTTAAAGGACCACTATAGTGCCAGGAAAACAAACTTGTTTTCCTGGCACTATAGTGCCCTGAGGGTGCCCCCACCCTCAGGGTCCCACTCCCGCCGGGCTGAAGGGGGAAGAAGGGGATTAAACACTCACCTTTCTCCAGCGCGGGGCTCCCTCGACGCTGGGGACTCTCCTCCCTCTTCTGATGTCACCGGCTGAATTCTCAATGCTTTCCTATGGACGCTGGCGTCTTCTCACTGTGAAAATCACAGTGAGAAGCGCGGAAGCGCCTCTAGCAGCTGTCAATGAGACAGCCACTAGAGGCTGGATTAACCCTAATGTAAACATAGCAGTTTCTCTGAAACTGATATGTTTACAAGAGGCAGGGTTAATCCTAGATAGACCTGGCACCCAGACCACTTCATTAAGCTGAAGTGGTCTGGGTGCCTATAGTGGTCCTTTAAGCTAAAAGTTGTTTTGATGCCTATATCTTGTTTTGTGTTTTTTTGTTATTTCTTATTTAAACCCTTAAGGACCACGGACGTTCTAGGTACGTCCGACAAAACACGGTCCTTAAGGACCTGGGACATCCGCGGCAAATATGAGCGCTGGAAGCAATTGTGATTGCTTCTTGCCGATCTAAGGGTATTGCAGCGATGCCTCGATGTCGAGGCATCCTGCAATACCTCTCCTGACAGTCCCCCCATGGCAAATAAGGCCCCCGCGGGACATGTGATTGCTCTGAAAGACAATAGGCATCCATAGTGACAAAACACGGTCCTTAAGGACCGCGGACGTACCTAGTACATCCGCGGCAAATATGAGTGCTGGAAGCAATTGTGATTGCTTCTAGCCGATCTAAGGGTATTGCAGCGATGCCTCGATGTTGAGGCATCCTGCAATACCTCTCCTGACAGTCCCCCCATGGCAAATAAGAAATAAGGCCCCCGCGGGACATGTGATTTATCTGAAAGACAATAGGCGTCCATAGTGTCTAAACTGACGGACAGTCTCCCTGCATCTGTAAAATAAAAAAAATGTTGATAAAATAAATATATATATAAAAATACACTTACACTTAATTACACACGTGTGTGTGTGTATATATATATATATTTTGTGTGTATATATTATAAAATATAAAGTAAATAAAAACTGTAAAAATAAATGTAAAAAAATGCATATGTCATTTTATTCTAAATGTATTTTGATATTAATATATATATTATATCAAAATACACTTAGAATGAAATTATATATATATTTAAATTCTATGTGCATATTTATGTAATATTTTTACATAGTTAAGTAATTTTATTGATTGCCATTTGAGGGACCTGTCTAACAACCCAGGCCGAAAGTCTAGCAAATTTAATTTGCTAGCACTGTATTTAACCCTTTAACTTTCCATGACACCCTAAAACCTATACATGGGGAGTACTATTTTACTCGTGAGACTTAGCTGAACATATGGTAGCCCAGGAATGAGAATTACCCCATAATGGCATACCATTTGCAAAAGAAGACAACCCAAGGTATTGCAAAAGGGGTATGTTCAGTCTTTTTAGTAGCCACTTAGTCACAAACACTGGCCAAAGTTAGAGTTCATAATTGTTTTTTGCATTTTTAACACACACACAAATTTAAATGCTAACTTTGGCCAGTGTTTGTGACTAAGTGGCTACTACAAACGACTGGACATACCCCATATTGAATACCCTGTGTTCTCTACTTTAAAAAAAATATGTACATGTGAAGTGTTGTTCAGAGATTTATGACAGATAAGTGTTAGAATATCACCATTGATACATTTTAAAAATATATATTTTGAAACCGCAATGTCCTACTTGTACTTATAGCCCTATAACTTGCAAATAAAAGCGCTAAGAACATGTTAGCATTGGGTAATTTTAAACTCGGGACAAAATTTAGAAATTATTTAGCACAGGTGTTTTTTTGGGCGGTTGTAGATGCGTAACAGATGTTGGGGGCCAAAGTTTAAAAAAAGTGTTTTTTTTTTAAATTTTATTTTATTTTATAGTAAATTATATGATATGATGAAAATAATGGTATCTTTAGAAAGACCATTTAATGGCGAGAAAAACAGTATATAATATGTGTGGGTACCGTAAATGAGTAAGAGGAAAATTACAGCTAAACACAAACACCGCAGAAATGTAAAAACAGCCCTTGTCCCAAACGGTAAGAAAATTTAAAAATTGTCTGGTCACTAAGGGGTTAATTAGTTTTATTTATGTTCATCCTTTGTTCCCATTTTGTTATACATTGATTACACAAAACACATGTTCAGTGGAGAGGTCTTATGCTCCTTTATATGGTCTTATTATTATTTTAATTTTATTATTGATATAGTGCTAGCAAATTCCATAGCGCTGTACAGTGGGTGGACTAACAGACACGTAACACGTAAATGGCCCTGCTCAATGAGCTTACATGCTAGAGGGAGTGGGGTAAAGGGTATAAGTAGGGGTAATGAAATAGGTTGCTAGAAAAGTATTCACTGAGAACTTATTTTTGACATTTGCAGGAAAGGAGTCATGGGGAGGAGGGGGCGAATGAAAACCCACTAACAGTTTAATTGATACGCTTTCCTGAAGAAGTGTGTTTTCAAAGGTTTTTTGGAGGAGTGGAGACTGGGTGAAAGTCTAAGGTTATTGAACCTGTGAGTCTGATGTGTAACCTGTATAATGGTTCAATCAGATAATATTTGTAAATTGTCATTTAGGAGCGCACTGTGGCAGAGCTGGCCCCGCTGGAGGTGAGCCTTACCACTGGGCTAGTTCATACAGGCCCTCTTGTAACTAACAGGGATAATCTGCCTGTTTCAACCTGTATTATGTATATCTAACTGTGGCATCCTGTGATTTATATCACCCACCCCCAATGGAAATTGCAACGACCGGTGTGAAATATGCATTAATATCTTCATTATAAGTCTGTTATACAACTGCTGGATTATGCTCTTATACATGCTTATCTGATAAACATTACTGATGTGTAGATGTTTGTGTGTATCTGTAATCAAAATTATTCAACCCCCATGTAAATTAGGTTTATTGTCCAAATTTACAGACGTTCAGCTATTTGCAAAAAAACTAAAGCAATTGAAATAGCTTCAAGTGGTTTCCCCAAATTCAACTGAAAATACCTTAACTTATGGCTTTTCCAGTCTCAAAATTATTCAACCCCATTCATGGCAAGCATCTTTAGTACTTCGTAGAGCACCCTTTTGCCGCCAGCTTCTGGCAGTGTTCCTGAGGAATCTTAGCCCACTGCGCATGAGCAATGGCCTCCAGTTCAGTAATATTCTTGGGCTGATATGCTGCAACCGTCTTCTTCAAATTCCACCAGAGATTTTCTATGGGGTTCAAATCAGGTGACTGTGATGGCCACTGTACAATTTTCCAGGACTTCTTCTGCAACTAACTCTTGGTGGAATTTGAGGTATTCTTGGGATCATTGTCTTGTTGGAAGGTCCAATGACGCCCAAGCTTCAACTTCCTGACAGCATGACAATTTCTCCTAGTATTTTCCTGATACTTTAATCCATTTTGCTTCCCACACACTGCCGGATTCAGTGTTAGAGTATCACCAAGCCACCACAGTGCTTAACTGTAGGGACAGTGTTATTTTCAGTGTATGCCTCATCCTCCTTCCTCCAGACATACCACTACTCCAATGGGCCAAAAAATTCCAGTTTTGCTTCATCACTCCACGGAACAGAATTATCAAAACTTCTGGGTCCAGCATTGGGAGGGACGTCGGCTGCTGCAAGACGGCACTGATTAATCATGCCACCCACAATGATGTCACTGGTGATATGAACGTGCGTGCGGCATCACGTTCTCGCCGTGCACGCATGTTCTTTGGTCAGCCAATAGCAGGATTTACTGGCTTATTTAAACCCAAACAGTTATTCAGTGCCCTGCCGTGGTTTCCATCCTGTTGGTTATACGAAAGCGCGTTCCTGATTCTGATATTTGGTTTTTGATCTTGGCTTGACTTGATTTCCCATATTTCTGGTATCCCTGACCCTTTGGCTTTGCTCTTTCCGTATTTGTTCCTTTCTGTATTCCTGACCTCGGCTCGTGACTGTTTATTCTGTTACGTTAAAGGACCACTATAGGCACCCAGACCACTTCAGCTTAATGAAGTGGTGTGGGTGCCAGGTCCAGCTAGGTTTAACCCTTTTTGCTGTAAACATTGCAGTTTCAGAGAAACTGCTATGTTTACATTAGGGTTAATCCAGCCTCTAGTGGCTGTCTCACTGACAGCCGCTAGAGACGCTTCTGCGCTTCTCACTGTGATTTTCACAGTGAGAAGACGCCAGCGTCCATACTTTCCTATGGACTGGCTGAATGCACGCACGGCTCTTGCCGCGCATGCGCATTCAGCCGATGACGGAAGAAGAGGGAGGAGAGTCCCAGCGCCGAGGGAACCCAGCGGGGGGAAAAGGGTAAGGGATTAACCCCTTCCTCCCCTTTCAGCGCCACGGGAGGGGGACCCTGAGGGTGTGGGCACCCTCAGGGCACTATAGTGCCAGGAAAACGAGTGTTTTCCTGGCACTATAGTGGTCCTTTAATTCCAGCCATTCGAAGGCCCTGTAATACGTTGTTACTGTTTGTATTTGTTACATGTTTTACTTAGTTCTGCGTCTTGGGCCACTGGTCCGTCCTGACAATATATATATCTGTGTGTGTGTATATAATTATACACACATGCACTGAAAATTTCCACTAGCCATTGGTGTGTGAAAATTCTGCCCTGGTGAGTGTGCCATGGACTCTCCAGGTTTGAAGTAGCCAAGAGCTGAAAATATTAAGCCCGGTCTACATGTATGCCTGTGTATATAATAAAATCACTATAGAAACATAGAATGTAACGGCAGATAAGAACCATCTAGTCTGCTCAATTTTCTAAATACTTTCAATAGTCCCTGGCCTTATCTTATAGTTAGGATAGCCTTATGCCTATCCCACACATGCTTAAACTCCTTTACTGTGTTAACCTCTACCACTTCAGCTGGAAGGCTATTCCATGTATCCACTACCCTCTCAGTAAAGGAATACTTCCTGATATTATTTTTAAACCTTTGTCCGTCTAATTCAAGACTATGTCCTCTTGTTGTGGTAGTTTTTCTTCTTTTAAATATAGTCTCCTCCTTTATTGTATTGATTCCCTTTATGTATTTAAATGTTTCTATCATATCCCCCCTGTCTCGTCTTTCCTCCAAGCTATACAAGTTCCTTTAACCTTTTCTTGTAAGTTTTATCCTGCAATCCATGAACCAGTTTAGTAGCCCTTCTCTGAACCCTCTCTAAGGTATCAATATCCTTCTGAAGATATGGTCTCCAGTACTGTGTACAATACTCCAAGTGAGGTCTCACCAGTGTTCTGTACAATGGCATGAGCACTTATCTCGTTCTACTGCTAATACCTCTCCCTATACAACCAAGCATTCTGCTAGCATTTCCTGCTGCTCTGTTACTATAGTTGTAAAGCATGGTCAAGCAACTTTGCATTATACTTGCTCCTTACCCCTTCCCCTTTCCTACAGTCCCAGTTTCATACAGGTGGTCAATGTGGAGACATTTAATGAAGCGACAGTCTGAGGAGCATGGAGGTCTGTTTCACCTATAACAGAATTGTCCGCTCTTGCTTGCTTTTATGCCTTCACATTAAAGGACCACTCTAGGCACCCAGACCACTTCAGCTTAATGAAGTGGTCTGGGTGCCAGGTCGAGCTAGGGTTAACCCATTTTTTTTATAAACATAGCAGTTTCAGAGAAACTGCTATGTTTATAAATGGGTTAAGCCTTCCCCCAAAGCCTCTAGCGGCTGTCTTATTGACAGCCGCTAGAGGCGCTTGCGTGATTCTCACTGTGAAAATCACAGTGAGAGCACGCAAGCATCCATAGGAAAGCATTGATAATGCTTTCCTATGCGACCGGCTGAATGCGTGCGCAGGTAGCCGACGGGGAGGAACGGAGGAGGATCGGAGACAGAGAGCTCCCCACCCAGCGCTGGAAAAAGGTAAGTTTTACCCCTTTTCCCCTTTCCAGAGCCGGGCGGGAGGGGGTCCCTGAGGGTGGGGGCACCCTCAGGGCACTATAGTGCCAGGAAAAAGAGTATGTTTTCCTGGCACTATAGTGGTCCTTTTAATATTGTATAGCATCGAGAAACCTATTGCTGCTTTATAAATGCCAAAAATATAACAGAATTTCTTGTCTTTCCTCCCTCTAGTGCTGCTACTCCCTTGGTCTGTTTCCCTTCAAGTCAACGGCACTACAATCAGCTCCACCTCACAGGCTCACTGCCTATGTGTTCTTTTACTCCATCTTTTCCTCCACCCCTCACGTCCAGTCCATCGCCAAATCCTGCTGCTTCCAGCTTTAAAAACATAGCATGCATCCGCCCCTATTTAAAGCTGGAATGTGGCTAGGGTGCTGGTCCATGCCGCTATCTTCTCTCACCTTGACTACTACAATCCGCTTCTCAGTGGTCTTACGTGTTCCCAACTTGCCCCTAATGCGGAGATGAGGCTCATCTTCCTGTTCACCCGCACCTCTCATGCCACACCCCCTTTGTTAGTCTCTAATTTGCCTTCCCATTAGAAATAGGTCTCTAAAATTCTGGTACTTGTTTACAAATCTTTACATAACGATGCTCCTACCTTCCTATCTTGCCTAATACACAAGTAGGCCCCCACACTCTGCCGAAGACCTACGTCTATCCTCTTTTCGTACTCTCACTTCTGATGCGCACCTCCAAGACTTCTCTAGGGCTGCTCCGTTCCTGTGGAACTCCATTGGACTCTCACCCAGTCTCCCCATTCCTCCAAAATTATTATAAGATCTCACCTTTTCAGTAAAGCATATCGAACTGTTAATAGCTTTCTCTTCCTGCACCTTGCTTCCTCTCCTGCAAATGTCATCCAAAAAATCCCCAAAAAACCCAGTAAGCCTACCTTTCTACCCTATACCCCGGTCCCTCTGTTCCTGTGCATCATACTTGTCTGTTAGTCCATCAGTTGTAGAGCCCTGCGGAATTTGTTGGCTCTTTATAAATAATAACAGGACTGTACAAAATGTGGTCATAAGTGGATTTGGTCAAGTTGCCAGAGTCATAGCTTTTAATTCTGTAGATAAATCCCTGGGTAGCTTGTGTGTCTTAATGTAATAATGTTTGTTAAAAAGAAAAAAAAACACAACAATTTTCTTTTAACGGTTTCATCTCACTTCAGAGATTAAATCCAAAAGCCTTGTAATAACGCGATTCACAGCAATGCTGAGCTGAACACCCGTAAAAGTCAAAACATTAAGTAATTGCCGATAGTTATCTTATTTGAAGACTTGTTACCTGGAACAAGATACAGCAGTTAATGTTTTAAATAAAGCATTCTGACCTTTAAAGGGTAAACACAGAAACATTTAATATGGTGAATACACAGCAAACGTTAATACAGATAGGAGTATGGCCAAAAAGGAAGAGGCAGCTTTTCATCATTTCAATAGAAACTTATTGGGGCAGCTTGTATTGAGTGTTTTATTTTGTGTTCTGTTTTGTATTAGTAACTTGTTATTTTTTCATGTCCCTTCTCTTTGCATTGTGTTTGCATATTTTAATATATAACATATAGTTATGATATTTTGGTTTCAAACTAAGATACTTTAGCTTATACTTGTGCTTTGTTAGTGTTTCGGTCTAGTGGCTATACATAAATGCAATAATTGCTCTTAACTTTAAAACCGTTTTAAAGCCGATAGTTTTAAAAATATATCTGACTGAAAATAAATTAAATACATGCGAAACAGCTAGTCTGTGTAGGTAGAAAACAGCACAGTGTATTATACAAGCATTAATTAGCTGAACGCTTAAAGGCTGTAATGGAGGGTAGTGGTTATGGTGTGCCTTTTAACAGAAATACTCGATTTTGGGTTGTAGGTGAAAGGGGTTCATGGAGGTTGTTGTGTAAAGCCATCTAAAAGTTGTGAATGTCTTCAGGAAACAGTAACAAAGGTGTGAAGAGAGCTGCTCATTGGGCGATAACAAGTAAATGTCCCCAGTCATTGCCACGGAACGAGTGAGAATATAGGACTTTCTTGTCAGCTCAGTCCAACTTCAGTCCACAGTGATACATGAGAAAATGGAAAGATGATAATGTGAAGGATTCATGGCTTGACATAACAGGCAGCTTGACATTGGGAAGAGGAAGTGAAGTGTTGCTGCCATCATGCTTATATCAGTATCTAACTATAAGACTTGTAAACATGTTTATATGTTTTAATACAAACACACTCTTTAAATGATGATTTTTGGAGGCCAGGGTTTGGTTCTGGAGAAAAAAAATATGAATACCCTTAGGACATCCGATGGGCAAATGACGCCATTCAGAAAATACTGTATGGTTAAAATGACAGGACCACTGTGCCTGGATCACCTCATTAATGTCATTATATCCCTTTAAAGATGTATACCTTTTAAAGCAGAAACTGGCATCCACATTTACAGAATCTCACGTTTTTTTATGTTTGCTATTAACGTACAGATGACGGAAGCAAAATGTATGCTCTGTCTTTACTGCTTGTGGAAATATTGTAAACCACGGTTTCTGACTTTTATTCTTTCTTCTTGGTGTCACACAGGTAAATCTGGCATCTTCAGGAATCAGCTACCCGTGTCATAGACTGAGTGTTTCAAGAAGAACGTCCCCGGTACAGACCAGAGAGCAGTCAGAAGAGGTTGCTATTTTATTCTCTTTATAAAGAAACCAAATGTATGAGTCGCCTAACTGTACATTGTTTTAGGTTTATCCACGGGAGCATTGCACATAGCCAGAGGTATTCGTGAAGAAGAAAAATGAATGCAAAATATAAAGTAAATCCTTGGCAGCACTGTAGCCTCAGCACACTATATATTTTGTGCAACCCATTTATTATTGGCAGAACCTTGGGGCTTGTGAGCTTTTTATTAAAATAATAAACAAATGCAAAAACTG
>CAKOES020000560.1:0-16017 GCA_933207985.1 Pelobates cultripes
ATAGACGTCGCCATGGCAGTTTCTACCAACTATATTTGTTCTGTCAGGGTGAATTTCACTACTCTCATAGTCAGCATTTCATTATTACATAGCTTCACAGAGATGCCTTCTTCAGCTTCCGGTACTAGGCCCCTTACTTTAACATATTAACAACTTCTATTGTAAGTCTTGGGCCCCCTACTGGATCAATCATGTCAAGCCCAACTTGGGCCTACACATATGGTTTACAAATATAAACTAACTTTTATATAAATTCACTATACGTACATTAACTACAACCCTCATAGGACTCATCGGCTTACAAAGGTTTACTTTGGTTTAGTTATACTGATTAGGGGTTGTTGGTTTGCTTCTCATACACTTGTTAGCTTGAATTGTCCACCGTTATGGTCCTTGTAGATACTTTTCATATTCTTGTTGATACTGATACTAGTCACCTATGCTATTCTTTTGGTTTTTCTTCAGTATTGATACTTTTCCAGTTCTCAACCCTTTCTACTATATTATTTCCCCTATATAAGTTGGTTTTATCAATTTGTCCCTCGATATATTAGTCACTTATCTACATTCATCACTTATCTGTCTCCGGGCTATCCCATTATTTTCAGGCAACAAGCTTATACATGTGACAGGTTCACGATTCACTTACTTTCCAGGAGTTTCTGCATTATTAGAATTTTTCTATATGCCTCAATACTACTAATTTATGGTTGACGTCATATGATGGTATTTTGATATTCATGCCACCTGCTTTAGTCTAAGTCGCTTGTGTTACCCCTCAATTGTTTGCAAGGTATATATTGGTTGTCACTTACATGTTTACAACAATTTCCTTAGCCCTCGTAGGGCTCACGTGTCTGTCAGATTCCGCTATTTAATGTACACGGTATTACTCCTCCAGGTTCTAAGGTATTTGTTGTGCCCTTTGTGGTCTCCCAGCAATTGCTGTCACCAAGTCTCTCCATTACTACTCACATCACAGGTAAGTGGTCCTTCATTACATAATGTTGATCATTATGTCTCTGTTGTGTTCACTACTTTATTTCTTGCCACCTTCAATTTAGGCTCACTATATCAAGTTATGCCTGACTGGCATCCAACATCACATGTTTCTTTACTTTCCAACACCACCCGTTTCATTTCATCCTATCCAGTCAGACTATACTTAAGGGTATCAAAAATGTTTGATATGCACGATTCAGCCCCTTTTAATCCCCTCACTAACAGTAATTAAAACCGCTATTTATCTGGTCTTTTACGGTTTCCTGAGGCCATGAGAATTCACCATCAGTGGCCAACACAAAGCACAAGGTTGCCTTCAAAGCTCCTACCTAATTAAACATCAATATAATTACATACTGACTCTACCCGTGGCCAAAACTAGTCAACTGCGTTAACCCGTCCACATTCCATACTATCCCACGAATAATATATGGTGCCCGGTGAAGGTTTTCGATTCCTACCTCCTTACCGTGCCGAATATCACATCTCTTCCGCTACTGTCACTTCACAGGGCTATACTCACTACCTCTAAGTTCATGTTATACGTACGGTTATTGTTAACAAGGCTCGGTATGAACCCTAGCCTTTATTCAGGACACTCGTTTAGGATAGGGGCCGCATCTACGGCGTCAAGCCAGGACGTTCCAGTCCATGTCATTAAAACTCTAGGTCGCTGGGGGCGGGGCCTGACCGCCATGCTGACCGGTCGCAGGCCGGAGAGGCTCCTGATCAATCTGGTCCACTATGGCTAAAAACTTAAGCAATAAAGCAAGCTAAGTGACCTGAAGCTATATCAAGCATCCGGGCAGAAGCTGGAGCCACCGCAGACCCTGAGATCGGGAGTGCCAGAGCCCCCTGCGGGCGATACGGGACTTCAGGGTTTGCGGCCTATGAGGGTGGAGAACGGGACGGACGGCCGCTGTCCTGTTTGCGAACCTGGCCGCCACGCAACAGCCTTGTGATGCACCTCACAGGCCTCGCCTCCCCCCCATGGACCGGGGGGGTTATCCCGGTCCCCACCGGAGGGAATCATCGCCCTACAAAGCCCAGCACCGGACCTACCTGGAGGCGCGCACCACGAGCTGGGCCTCTAAAATGGCCGCACTGCGATCTGCACTACACCACAAACCTTGCATGCCTGCAGACGAAAACAACCCGCTGAACCATACCCTTACTAAATAAGCCTGCACATGATCATGCCTTCTGACTGCTTGGAGAACGGGTTGGAGCAGGAGATAGAAGGTATCGTGGGCGAACAGAGCCCATGGAAGCACCACTCACCTGATATACCTGAGGCTGGGCCTGGAAAAAGGCCGACTGAAGCAACCCACTGGCGGCAGCTACGGAAAACCTACCAAACCACTGACTTAAACCGACGCCAAAGCAATAAAGCCCATCGGCTCACTAAACGCCACTAACCAACGAGCGGCTCGCAAACACCATGAGACTCTCATACACAGACCTCCATACCTCGTCCCCTAATGAAGATGGCTGACCCCAGCCTCGGACTTGCCGACCACGCAGTGCCCCCCTATGTTACATCACAGATGGAACAAGCAACACTATGGGGACAGTGACATGCATAAGGACAGGTCTATCGCCGGTGGTTTTAATTTTGACTTTTTAATCTTTACATATTCACACTTACTATTGCACACTATATTGCTATGTTAATTAAGCTATCCTCTAGCTGATGATTTGTGCCAGGAGCTTCGTTAATGAGTGACCTCACCTTGAATACGTGTTTAATCTCATGTCCTAGACTACCTACCCGCTAGCACGTTGTATAGAGCTCTTTGTGGCATTATCCAGCTTGAATCCTCGACACATGTAATCATATTCAATAGGCAGCATGTGGCAGTACACTAGTTTCCCTCCATAAGCAATGAATATAACCATTTCGTTAACACTTCTTGTCTTATATAAAAAAAAATGTGCAGCAATCTTAACATGTATAACGTTATTACTCATGATACTCTGTAACGCAATCTAATAACATGTTAATGCCAAGCTATGTACTGAATAATGCACTACCAAAATAAAGAATTAAAAAACAAAACAAAAAAAAACTCTAGGTCGCTGGAAGTTATCAGCATATACAATATACATACCCCAACCAGTACTGAAAATATGAAGGGCATTCGTTAAAATGTCATCTTAATGTACTTGCATTTATTGAGTAAATAACATAATACAACGCATTTTGAACATGATATGTATTCATTTTTGCCCACTTTATTTACTGGTCTACAGCATATGTCGGTTTCGGCACACCTCAACAAACTTTTGCCTATCACGGGTTTGCCAACAACGTGTGTGTGTGTGTGTGTGTGTGTACACACACATACATACATACATATATACACACACACACAACTTTATCTAGCCAGAAGGGTTTGATTTGTATAAAATACTGTTTCACAAAATATGCAGGATGATATAAAATATTGAGAATACAGTTATTTGACACATTTTGGAAACATTACACCGCTTTTATTTAAGTTTGACAGTGTCCTTTACAGATGGAAAATGCAGAGGCACAAAGCAACAGAATTAACCTTCCAAATGCAGCTCCTAGCACTTTGTGCTGCAATCTCTTGTACGTGACATAATTATTCCATTGTGGGTCATCATGAACAGGACAACCATGGTAGAATAAGTCTATCAAACAGCAATAGGGTGCATCAGGAATCACTATGGAGTTCATAAATAATGAAACTGGATAGTTTTAATTCATCTATTAGAAAAAACATGACTGTATGTATAATCAATGAAAATGAACAATGACTTAAGAGAAATTAAATAATGTACCTTGACTTTTCTCTCCCGATCATCCAGCCGGCTTTCTAGAAGGTCCACTTTCCTTGTTAGCTCTTCACGCTCAGCCAAGTGACGATTTTCAGACAACTGTTTCAATTTCTTTAACGTGGCATTTGTCCTGTACAATTCATCCTCTGTGTCTTTAAGTTTTTTTTCCGCATTCCTTTCTTTCTCCTGGGATTTTCGTAAGTGCTCTCTTAAAGTCCGGATCTCGTTGTTGTGCCGAGATATTAGCTGTGATATCTCACTTTCTGTGTCTTCAAATTTATTTAGTGCTTTCTCTTGCCTGAATTGCAATTTCTTCAGGGTCTTGTTTTCTTTTTGAAGCTCCTCAAGTTTGATGCGCAGCTCTGTCAATTCATTCTGAAGCTCATTTATTTTCAAGAGTCGAGCAGAAAGGACTCTCTTGGTTACCAGATTTATGTCTTTTGCAGGAGACTCCTTGTTAAGACTCTGGGAACGAAATCCCCTTTGAGGTAACTTTTTACTTGATAAAAACTTGGATCCTGTTTTTCTGAAACCTATAAAATATTAAATACATAGACAGCAATAAACGTTAGGGTCAAAAAAATGTACCTTATAAAAAGAACAAACAAAAGCAAAAAAAAAACCAACTACTTATTTTTGGAGCATTCAAAAAATAAAATAAAATAAAAAAATACATGCAGGCACTTTAAGGTCCTGAATTTAGATGATTATTAAAGCAACACTATAGTCACCCAGACCACTTAATTTCAATGCCTCTCCCCCCTCCTACCCCAGTTTTAACACCATGTTAAAGGGACACTCCAGGCACCCAGACCACTTCTGCCCATTGGAGTTGCCTGGGTGCAAACTCCCACTACACCTAACCCTGCAAGTGTAATTATTGCAGTTTTCATAAAGTGCAATAATTACCTTGCAGGGTTAACTCCTCCTCTAGTGGCTGTCTACTAGACAGCCACTAGAGGGCACTTCCTGCTTCATAGCACAGGTTCTAAACTCCCCATAGGAAAGCACTGAAAGCATTTTCAAAGCTTTCCTATGGAGAGGTCTAATGCGCGTGTGCCGTGGTGGAGCATGGGCGGACTCAGAAGCAACGTCGAGGGACATCGCCGCTGCCTCAGGTAAGTCACTGAAGGGGTTTTGACCCCTTCAGCAACCGGGGATGGGAGGTGGGAGGGAGAGGAGACCTGCAGTGCCAGGAAAACGATTTGTCTTCCTGGCACTGGAGAGTCCCTTTAAAACATTGCTGTTTTGCAGAACAGCAATGTTTTCATTGCAGGGTTTAAATGCTTCTAGTAGATGTCACTCAGACAGCCACTAGAGGCGCTTCATTCTAAATGGCAGAATAAAAAATCTACTATTTCAATCTGATGGTCTCATTGACCACCTGATTGGCACAGCTTAGTGTTATGCCGTGCACGTGCACTTGCCTCCCAATGCTCTTCTACTGAAAAGCATCGTATTGGCTATGATCATCGGCCTCTATGATCTCAGCAATGGAGGGGGACCTTCCCTGCGTACACCGAAGCTGCAATAGTTAAAAGATAAGTAAAATATATTTTTGACTCCCTGCAGGTGGGGTCCTAAACAGTCATTGTATTCTGTTCGATGCCTGTGTGTAATGTAGTGGTTCGGGTATCTATGGCATGTCCCTGCAGTGTTAGCACTGTAAACAATACCTTTTCAGAGAAAAAAAAAAGCTTCCTAGTCCAAGGCTGCAAAGTGTGCACCACTGGTGTTCAGTTTCTCCACTCAATGCACAGAGATGCTAAACATTTCCCATAGAGATACATTGATTCAGTGCATCTCTATGAGGTGGTATTGATTGGCGCATGCACTATTGCCTCCCAATGCTTTCCTATGGGAAAGCATTTGATTGGCTCAGATAATCAAGACTGATCATTTCAGCCATGGAGGCAGAGCCACCCACGGTGAGACCGGTGCAGTGTGAGAGAAAAGATCACCTTTTTACTGTTAAGTCACTTCAGGACTACAGTGTCAAGAATATATGTTTGTATACCTGGCACTATAGTGTTGCTTTAACATTGCTCATTAACTGAGAATTATAGTCGATTGCCATCAATATCCTTTCCTGGTGACTGCTTACTCCATTTGTGTTTTTTCTTACCATATATTCTGGATGCATTTCTGCAAGTACATGTACCAACATTACAGTATAGTGCAATTCTGAGTTGTAAAAGGATCCTGCCACTCTGAATCAATGCAGACAGTTCTGAATCTATCACTGCTCAGCATGAACACACATTGCTTACTCAGTAATGAGGAAATTAAACTCTCAATGTTATGTCCCACAAAAAGGCGGTGGCTATAGGTGCCAGGGATATCAACTGAAAATGGCTTGACAGAATTGAAGGGGCTGTACTCATAGCAAAATAACAATAAAGTAGTGATTATGGTGCTTGTAGTGTCATGCTAAACAATGCAGCAAACATGTTTTTGTCTAAAGAGCTTCCTTGTTCCATCATCCAAGTAAATGTTATCCCGATGTTTACCAAAGCAAACAAAAAAAGAGGGGGTTATATTTTAAGAGGAAGAGCATTGAACCAACATGCTCAGTTTGAGATGGGGTGTGCTTGTCATTGGGGATGACAAAACACACCCTATCTGGCCCCGCCCCCCTTTTCAGTGGGCTGTTGTGATTTAAAAAAATGCCCGGGTCTAATTTTTTTCCCAGTCCGGCCCTGGCCACAACATACATAAACTACATCAACAAGGAATTATGATTTTCTAAAATGGATCTAACAATCCATAACAACGTCTTAAGTGTTAATAACACTCAACTCCTGTTGTCGGAAATGTAACAATCCACAGCTGATCTCACATGAAAAACAGGGGCATATGTTTTAACTATTCCCTCATGTTATCACTCCCATGTGGCAGCAGGCATGGAATAAGGAACTGTACATTTATAAGCAATACACAACATGCTTGTCAAATACAGCAGTGAAAAGAAAATGCTGTGCATGGTTTGCAAGGTTCAACTTTGTACTAAAAACATATATCCTCTTCATTATCAATAACAAAAATGTATGTAAAAATAAAAAAAAGGAAATTAAAAATAAATTTTGTAAGATACCAGAAAGAGGAAAGTCTCCATATCCAAGCACATCCAAAAGTCATGCTAAAAAGTCAGAAGACCAGAAATGAAACAGACTGAAAGATTCAGCACGTCTTTTTGCAGGTTTGAAAGGGGTGACCTAGCCATTAATGCCCAATACGGCATTTCCAAGTTGTTGTTTTTTTTTTTTTTTTTTAAATATAGGTCTTTTTAAAAAAGTGTTTGAGTAACCCTTTAAACCCAACCTAAAAATTGTAAACAAAAGTCTTATGGATGGATGGGTGGCTCTACACACACCAAATCCAATTAACTCATCTTCTCACTTACAATGTATAGTTCTGGCAATACCAACCACATTCCTACTTGATACTTTGTTAAAGGGATAATTTAAGCACCAAAAGAACTTTAACTTAATTATATATTTTTGGTGAATAGATCATGCCATGCCGTCCCAGTGTTCAGTTCTTTAACATTTAGGAGTTACATTGCTAGCCTTGCCTCGTGTACAAAGCTCTGTATTATACTTTACTTAGCCCCTACTTGTAAACTTAGCATGATTACACAGCCAGCGTCCTTGTTCTGAGACCCTACTTCACATGTGAACAGAACAGAATACCAACCTTTGCCTTGCTCTGGTGTAGAAGACCTAAATTTTGGGTTGACCTTTTTACCACGCGGAGATCTAGACTTAAAGCTTGGTGTTGGTGTCTGGTCAGACTCATACGTTGTATTGTCATAATCATCAGAATAATAGGAGTCACTATTTTTTTCAACATCAGAGGTTCTGTCATTATCAGGATCATGTCTGCTTCTTGCTCGACCTCGTTCACCAACATCTAAATTCTGATTGCCTTTCATCTTGTTATCTGTATTTTTCTTGGCAGTATAAGTCATAGTGCTAGTAGATTCCCGTGGTGTTGAAGGACTTCTTCTTCTCAATTTGTAACTTTCATCATACTGATAGTAAGTGCTTCTAGTGTTCATGTCAATATTCTGTGCATTGCTATACAAAACAAATAAAAATTCTACTAAGACTAATGGTTAACAAAAAAAAAAAAAAAACTATAACAAAGAGTATTCAAATTAGGGGGAAAAAAGGAAACAAAAACACACAGCACTCCAGGATTTTTACAAGGAAACATCAATTGTGCAAAAAAACATGAACTATAAAATTATTGGAAACCATCAATAAGTGGCACAAAGTTATAGAATAAGATGGACTTATGAACAAGCTGACACACAAACATTACATACCAACATTGAAAATAAACAAAAGATGCAATTTGTATGGGTCATGGTTTATTTGAATATTTAGAATAATTCATGCAGTATTGAGAAACAAAAACAAAAACAAAAATCTCTTCACCCATCCTCCCCCTCTACTATCGTCCCATATCCCTGCTCCCTTTTTCCTCACAGCTTCTGGAAAGACTTTTCTGTGCCCGGGTGTCTCACTTCCTAAATTTAAACTCTCTCCTTGACTCTCTTCAATCTAGCTTCCGCCCTCTCCACTCTACTGAGATTGCTCGTATCAAAGTTACTAACAACATAATCGTAGCTAAATCCAAAGGCCACTACTCCATACTAATTCTTCTTGACCTCTCTGCTGCTTTTGACTCCATTGATCATGCTTTCCTACTTCAAACTCTTCAATCACTCTGTCTCTATTCTCTCGTGGTTTTCCTGATCTATAATTTTAGTTACCCAATCAAAAAAATCAATAAGATTAGTTTGGCATGATCTCCCTGAAGTAAACCCATGCTGTCTCTGATCTTGAAATCCATGTGTTTTTAGATGCTCAACAATCCTATCCTTTAACATGGTTTCCATCACTTTCCCCACTACTGAAGTAAGGCTTACTGGCCTATAGTTGCCCGACTCCTCCCGATTACCTTTCTTGTAAATGGGCACAACATTCGCTAACTTCCAATCTTCTGGGACTATTCCTGTTAACAACGATTGGTTAAATAAATCTGTTAATGGTTTTCCTAGTACACCACTGAGCTTTTTTAATAGCTTTGGGTGTATTCCATCAGGTCCCATTGACTTATTTGTCTTTACTTTTGACAGTTGAAATAGAACCTCTTCCTCTGTAAACTCACGTGTAATAAATGACTCATTTATCCTTTTTCTCAACTGAGGTCCCTTTCCTTCATTTTCATCTGTAAATACAGAACAAAAATATTAATTGAGGCAGTCAGATAGACCTTTATCCTCTTCTACATACCTTCCTTCTTTTGTTTTTAATCTAACTAATCCTTGTTTTACTTTTCTTTTCTCATTTATGTATCTAAAAAATGTTTTATCCCCCTTTTTTACTGACTGTGCTATTTTCTCTTCTGTGTGTGATTTGGAAGCTCTTATAACTTGCTTAGCCTCTTTCTGCCTAATCTTATAGATCATTTTGTCTTCCTCACTCTGTTTTTTTTATAATTCCTAAATGCTAACTTTTTGTTTTTAACTTTTTTGGCTACATCTGCGGAGTACCACAGTGGTTTCTTGATTTTTTTGCTTTTACTGACAAGCCTAATGCAATTTTCTGTTGCCTTCAATAGTGCAACTTTTAAATAATCCCATTTCTCTTGGACTCCATTTAAATTGCTCCAGTCTGATAATGACTCCTCTACACATATTCTAATTTTAGAAAAGTCTGTTTTTCTAAAGTCTAAAACTTTTGTTTTTGTGTGGTGTGACTCAGTCACTGTTCTTATATTAAACCACACTGACTGATGATCACTGGATCCTAAACTTTCACCTACAGTAATATCTGATACCAAATCTCCATTTGTTAACACTAAATCTAGTATGGCCTCTTTACGAGTTGGCTCCTCAACAACTTGTTTTAGAGACAATCCCAGTAGGGAGTTTAGAATATGTGTGCACCTGGCACAAGTAGCTAATTTTGTTTTCCAATTTACATCAGGAAGATTAAAGTCACCCATGATGATAACTTCCCCCTTCATTGTCATTTTACCTATTTCCTCAACTAGTAAATTATCTAACTCTTCAATTTGTCCTGGGGGCCTATAAATCACACCTACACGAGTTACTGTGTGATTACCAAATTCTAACGTAACCCAAACGGACTCTATGTTTGCCTCACTAACTTTTATTAGGCTAGATTTTATGCTATCTTTCACATACAGGGCCACCCCTCCCCCTTTCTTGCCTTCCCTATCTTTTCTATATAAAGAGTACCCTGGTATGCTATGTCCCAGTAATTGTTCTCATTATAATATAGAAGTTAGTGGTATACACTTAAAGGGACCTCCCTCAGGGTCCCACTCCCGCTGGGTTCCCTCGGCGCTGGGGACTCTCCTTCTCCTTTGGCCGTCATCAGCTGAATGCGCATGTGTGGCAAGAGCCGCACGCGCATTCTGCCAGTCCATAGGAAAGCATTCTCAATGCTTTCCTATGGACGCTGGCGTCTTCTCACTGTGAAAATCACAGTGAGAAGCATGGAAGCGCCTCTAGCAGCTGTCATTAAGCTGAAGTGGTCTGGGTGCCTATAGTGGTCCTTTAAGTCCATCCTTGCAAGCGCGCTGTCTTGGCTTCATACTTGACTCTGGCCTCACCTTTGAGCCTCACATCCAGTATGTTGCCAAATCCTGTAGATTCCATTATAAAAACATAGCCCTCATCCTACCCTTTCTTACGCAAGATGCTAGCAAGGAGTAAATTTCCAGCATGGAGTATTGTAACCCTCTCCTGATTGGTCTTCCCAAAAGCCGTATTGCCCCTCTACAGTCTTAATGAATGCTGTCACCTACTGATTTTCCTCTCTAGTCGGTCCTCTCACACCTCACCCCTCTGTCAGTCCTTACATTGGCTTCCTGTATCCTATAGGAGTAAATTCAATACCTATAAAGCACTAAACAATTCAAGCCCCTCATATCTCTTTACAGATCCATAGGTATGCCCCTTCTCTGTCTCTCCGCTCTGCCCGTGACCTTCTCCTGTCCGTTGCTCGCACCCGTACGGCCAACTCGCGCTAGCAGGACTTCTCGCGGGCGGCTCCCTTCATATGGAATAGCCTGCCTACCACCATCAGACTCTCCCCTAGTCTTCAATCCTTTAAGAAGTGCCTTAAAACCCATCTCTTTAGGAAAGCTTATGGCCTCCCAGACTAACCTCTATCTCACATACCTGTCTTTTGCTCTCTCCTAAAGGGCAGCACTCTACTCTCTCCCACCTTAATTGATTGCTATTTCCTGTCCTAATGTGTTTTATACCCCACCTCCAGTAAACTGTAAGCTCATTTGAACAGGGTCCTCTTCAACCTATTGTTCCTGTAAGTTTTCTTGTAATTGTCGTATTTATAGTTAAATCCCCCCTCTCATAATATTGTAAAGCGCTATGGAATCTGTTGGCGCTATATAAATGGCGATAATAATAATATTGTTATTTAATAAACACTAACATTAGAAATACAAAACATGTATTTAGTGTTTAACTGTTTAGTTATTCTCTTAGGGGGATTCAATAATCTAAATAAGATTTTGTTACTTTTAGTCCCTCTCCACACTGGTCTCTGTTCAACCACTTCTCTGGCTGAGGCCATCAAACCAACCAAGCATGGGGAGGGGTCTAGTATGTAGACAAAGCAATCGGCACTCTGCGCTCATCAGCATCTCCTCATAGATATGCACTAGCACAATGCATTTCTAAAGAGGTGTGCAACGTCAGAACATTTAGACACCAAACGCAGGTCCTACAAAGACTGCAGGACCACAGCACAAGGTGCCTCTAGTGGTGGACTTGGGAAGTCATGTAAACATGGTCTTTTAAAAAAGGGGGATGTTTGCATTGCTGAGGCTGCAATGACAATCTCCTTGTATCAGATGCATTACATTAAAGGGAAAAAAAAAAATCCCTTTAGTCACTTACTCGATTCCAGCGCCGATGTCCATTTTCACTGGGTCGGCGTTCAGCCTCTTCGGACGTCATCCGAGAGGGCGGTCTAATGCGCATGCACGGGGAGCACAGTAGCCCCTCTCTATAGGAAAGTATTGCCTCTGCATTTCTATGGGGATTTTACTGACGCTTGATGTCCTTATGCAAAGCGTTAGGAAATCCAATTAGAGTATGACCTAGAGTCTGTTAACATCCAGGAAGAGCCGCCAGTGGCTGTCTGATTCTCAAAAACTGCAATGATTTACATTGCAGGACTAAGGGCAACATTGCACCCAGACCATTTTAATGAGTGCCTGTCTGGGAGCCTATAGTGTCTCTTTAAGCTGCAGTAGTTCTGGTGCTTAGAGTATTCCTTTAAGGAACCAAGTTGGTCACTTAAAGTGACACTGTAGGCACCCAGACCACTTCAGTTCATTGAAGTTGTCTGGGTGCTGTCTCCCTATTGCACTTAGTGCTGCAATGTGAAACATTGCAGTTCCAGAGAACTGCGATCTTTACATTGCAGCTCCAAGTCTGCCCTCAGTGGCTGTCTACCAGACAGCCACTGGGGGAGCTTCCGGAATCCAAACTGACTTTTGGTCAGTTATGTGACGCTGGACGTCCTCACGGACCTCCAGCTTTAGATTTTCCCCATAGGAAAGCATGCACATTAGGACTACCCCACCGCCTGTACTCTGTGGGGGAGAAGCGTGGGCGGCGCCTGATGTAAGCAGCTAAAGGGGTTTTAACCCCTTCAGCCCCGCGTGGGGGGGGGAGGAAGGGGAAGGCGCGAGGGAGGGGTGCACTGTAGGGACCTATAGTGCAGTTTTCCTGGCACTAAAGGATCCCTTTAAACAAGCCAACATACTTATTTGCACAAATCAGAAAAAGGGTTGTCAAGTGGCACTGCAGAAACACGCAAGGGCTAGCGAGGGGGCACTGCAGAAGCATGCAATTTGTCTACCCTAGGGAAGGACATTAGAGAAACACTAGGAATGAAAGGCAATAGGAGAGGAAAATAAATAAAATCTTTATTTCATGGGGAGTGGCCAACTAACGCTTCGGCCACAAGTGTAGTTTAGTAGTCTGATCTACTAAATGCTCACTTATGGGTTCTCTTCCATCATGAACATAATGCCAGGTGTTTTACTAGCCACTGTGTTCTATTCTATACCAGCATGTACTAAATATACAGCCAACACCATACACCATCCTTCAGGTTCTCCCGGAGCTAATTAATGTGAAAGTACTCTCAGCACCTACAGTGTCACTACAGCTACCAGGACACTTGTTACAATAACCCGCAACTGCCAGTACTAAACAGCAACCCCACCCAAACAGCTCCAGGTCACCTATTTCTGAACTTCCAATCCCTAACCCGATTAAGTGATTCTCCACTGCCATCAGGACACCTATTAAAGAAAACCTCATGTTTCATCATTTTGTACAGTGAATCTTACTGCTTCCAGTAGGGAGGGAGGGAGGTAGCTACTAAAAAGGAATGGCACTAATTTGTTTTCCCCATGTAACAGTCTAACTCTATGCCGTATCACAGCTACCAGAACCTTTTATTTTATTTTTAACAATTACAAATGGTAACCTATGCTGTGGTTAGCAGTGCATGCCAAACAGCTAACTGGCAGACAATGTCCCACTGCCACTAGTGTAAGTATTTGTGAATATGCCCTGCTCCCACCCTCTGAGTGAACCTCACTACTACCAGGGCCCTGGCACCAGGTCAATACTTTGCTTTTTACCCACGCTGACCCTAGGTAAATAGCCCCCCTCCCTCCCCCCGGCTAGTAACGTGTTGGTTTATCGGTAAACAGTTACAGGTGTCTGCCCTGCTCCTGTGATAGCACATATAGCCGTCAGTCAGTCAGTCAGTCTAGGACCCATACCCACTCCGCCGGGTGCTAATCGGTGTGCAGACAGCTGTCAGCGCTGGGCCGCAATGCCCCCGGCCGGTGCTGTGTGAGGGAGGGCGGCTCTCGTCTCCCGGTCGGACGGTGTCTCTGTGGAGGCTCGCTGTCCCCGTTGCTAAGCGGTGTGCCTGTTACCAAGGGCTGCACACGGCGTATTTACTCGCGGCTCCACGGTAACGGCGCGAGGAGGAGCTCCAGCTCTCACCGCCCAGCATTCGGCCTGCACCAGGCAACGGGCACAGCAAACGGTGGGCCAAGTGAGGCGTGTGAGGCCTGCTGAGATCATTAGCTGGGGCCTCCCTGCCCCTCCTGGTGGGGGTGTTGGTGCAGCTCTGAGGGATGCAGAGTCTGAGAGCCAGCAAGGCCTGTTTTAATCTCATAGGACGAGAGACAAAATCTAAACTGGAGGTCAATGCACGTAAAAAAAAAAAAAACACTTTAAAATGTCTTTACAAAAAAAAGATTTATTGGGTTCGCGTAATGGACACTATTATACCATAAATCCATTTAAAAAACGCTATTTAAAAAAAAATCTGTGGGGAGGACATATTGTTGTAGGTTAAAGCAGTGGCGGATCCAGAGCCTGAACTCGGGAGGGGCACTTGTAGATTATTTAAATAAATAATCCTGGCACAATAACCACTACAGCTCAGTGTAGAAGTTATGGTGCCAGTGGTGCCAGGATCCCACCCTAGAGTAAGTAGTCATACCGTTTAAGAACAGTTTGACAACTTACCTGGGGTCTGCTGGGATATAGGGCATAGGAGAAGTGGTGTGTGTTGGGGGTGAAGTGTGTGTGAAAGGTGCAGTGTGTGAGTGCGTAAGGACGGCACTGTATGTCAGGGTTGCAGTGTGTGTGTATGAGGGGCACTGTATGTCTGTGTGGGGCAGTGTGTGTGTATGGGGGGGCACTGTATGTGTGTGTATGGGGGGGCAGCAGTGTGTGTATGGGTGTGCAGTATGTGTATGGGGACAGTGTTTGTGGGGCAGTGTGTGTATCGGGGGGCAGGGCCGTCTTTAATAACGAATGGACCCTGGGCAAGTGTTTGCTTGGGCCCCCTGTGCCCTGCCGCTCTCGCCCCTCACTCCCTGGTATGTAATCACGGCATCCATCCCAACGCAGTGGCGGTACTAAAGTAGAATGAATTTTATTGGGACCCCCAATTGCAAGGTTGGACTAAAGGTAGAACCCCATCTGTCGTGCAACTCCAACAATGCTTTGACAGCTGGGACTCTACCAATTCCCCATGCTTGCAGGGTTGTATTTAGCACTGAGCCATGTTAGTATGTTTGAATGTAAGCATGTGTTTGTATGGAGTATGTTTGTGTGAATGTGTTTGTATGTGGTACTGGAGTTTGAATGCAAGTGTGCATTTATGTGTAGTGTTTGTTTTTGAATGTAGGAGTGTGCTTGTATGTAGTGTTGACGTTTCAATGCAGGAGTGTGTTTTATATGTAGTGTTGAAGTTTGAATGGAGGGGTGTATTTGTATTTAAAGTTGCGGCTCAGATGCACAGGTACACACTCTGACGCACAAGCAGATACACAGATACATACACTGACTACATACAGATAAACAGGCACATACACTGACAGACACTGACACAGGTACATATATTGACACACACACAGACACATACACTGGTAGACGTACTGACAGACATACTGACACAGGCACATATACAGACATACTGACACACAGACATATATACCGACATACTGACACACACACACAGACACATACACTGATCAACATACTGACACACATACACTGACAGAAATACTGACACCCACACACTGACAGATACACTGACACCCACATACACTGAGAAATACTGACACACACACACAGGCACATACACTGACACACACAGACTGATATACTGACACACACACACACAGACATACTAGCACACAGACAGATATACTGACACATGCATACACATGCACTAACAGACATACTGACGCACTGACAGACATACTGACACATACAGATATACACACACATATATACTGACACACACACACAGACATACTGACACACACACACACACACACACACATACACTAACACACACACTAACACACACACACACTAACACACACATACACTAACACACTAACAAACACACACACATACACTAGCACACACATACACTAACACACACATACACTAACACACATACACTAACACACATACACTAACACACATACACTAACACACAATACACTAACACACATACACTAACACACAAAACACTAACACACACTAACACACACACACATACACTAACACACAAACACACACACACA
>CAKOES020000561.1:0-23696 GCA_933207985.1 Pelobates cultripes
CACACACACAGACTCCTAAATACACACACACAGACTGCTGAGTACACACACTGCTAAATACACACACAGACTGCTGAGTACACACACACAAACACACACACAGACTGCTAAATACACACACACAGACTGCTGAGTACACACACACACACAGACTGCTGAGTACACACACACACAGACAGACTGCTGAGTGTACACACACAGACTGCTGAGTGTACACACACAGACTGCTGAGTGTACACACACTGCATTGAGGGGTACAGTGTATGTGTGTGGGGTGATGTGTTTGTGTGTAGGGTGATGTGTGTGGGGTGATGTGTTTGTGGGGGGGGTGGTGATTGTGTGTGTGTGTGGGGTGATGTGTGTGGGGGGTGGCGATTGTGTGTGTGGGTGGGGTGATGTGTGTGTGTGGGGTGATGTGTGTGTGGGGGTGATGTGTGTGTGTGTGGTGATCTGGGGTGGTGTGTGGGTGTGGGTGGGGTGGTGTGTGTGTGTAGGTGATGTGTGTGTGGTGATGTGGGTGTGTGTGGGATGATGTGTGTGTGTATGGTGGGTGTATGATGGGATGATGTGTGTATGGGTGTGGGGATTGGATGTGTGTGTGGGGTGGGGTTGGGTGTGTGTGTGTGGGTGTGTGTGGGGGTGGATGTGTGTTTGTATGGGGATTGAATTATGTGTGTGTGTATGTGTGGGGTGTGTGTGTGTGTGGGGTTGATTGTGTGGAGTTGATGTGTATGTGAGGTGGAGTGTGGGATTGGTGTGTGTGTGTGTGGGTGTGTGTGTGTGTGTGTGGGGTGATGTGGTGTGATGTGGTGTGTGTGTGGGGGGGTGATGTGTGTGTGTGTGTGTGGGGTGATGTGTGTGTGTTTGTGTTGGGTGATGTGTGTGTGTTCGTGTGGGGTGATGTGTGTGTGTGTTTGTAAGGGGTGATGTGTGTAGGGCAGGGGTGCTGTGTTTATGTCGTCCCCCTGCCCCCCACTGTTTTCTTTCCCCCCATCCCTCCCTCAGTTTCCCCCCCTCCCATTTCTCCCTCAGCATCCATTTTGAAGCTGCATTCTTAGTGAGCTGTCCAGGAGGTGGAAGGGTCTGGGAGGGAGGGTCTGCTGCTGATTGGCTGGAATGCGTCTGCTGACTGTGAGGTACAGGGTCAAAGTTTACTCAATGATGAGTCCGTGGCGAACTGTTCGTGGCGAACCATTCGGCGAACCGTTCGGGACATTACTATTGATGTGTATAACACTGAAAAGTATGAAGTTATTAGCTTGTTTGGTGTATAAATGTTTGAGATCATAATCTTGTTTAACAGTGACATATGTCTAAATTTAGATGATTAACTTTCAATATGACAAATGTAATATGACCTTAAGGGGATGACCTAAGCACCAAATTCTCTTTCTCTTAACAAAGTGAGTTTGGTCATAGATGCTACCCCTGCAACTTTGCAAATAAAAACAGCATTGTTTATAAGTAGCAGTTTCTACCCATCTAGTTACTGTCATCAAGCCAGTCACTTTGGGCTTTGCACACCTATGGATTACATTGCTTAATCTACTTGTTGGCCAGCATCAGCATGCTACGTATGTTTAAGCTGGGTGTAATCTGTGCCTAATGCCTCTCTATGAGATGCACAGGACTTGGTCTTCATAGTGACTGCTGAAAATACACTGTGTGTCTCAATGCTTCTCAATGAGAAGCACCTGCTTGGACAAAACAGTCATCAGGATTGATGACCTCACGGAAGGTCACCTTGTATTGACTATATAAGGAAGTCCTGAGAAGATCCCTCTGACATGGATCTACAAACACTGGACACTTATCCATAGGCACACTTGGGGTGAAAGCATTGTTAATAAAGGTGAATATAGGCATCAGTGGTAAAGATGACGACTACTAGCATTTGTTGGGGGGGAGAATAGACTTGCATTTTTTTCATGTTTTAGTTTTCATTAAGATGGCACCAGAAATATGCATGAAGAATACAGTGTCATGTATTTTGGTCTATATAATGCCCCAGCCACCTTCAAGAATTTCATAAACTTACACTCCTTTTGTCTTGGTATATCTTAATGACATCTTCATGTATTTTTCTGATCTGGAATCCCATCATTCTTACAACTAGTCCTTAATAAGCTACTTGAGAATGGTCTCTATTGCAAGCTGGAGAAGTGCCTCTTCGATGAGGATGAATTTCAGTTTTGCGGATATGTTATTTCCTCAGAGAGACTTCAAATAGATTTACTGAAAGATCATGATCCCTTGTGGCACTGTTTGGTCATTGGTGTTGGGTCCACAATGACATGTCAGCATCACTGTGCATGCGTGATGCTGCTCTGGCGTCCATGGCGGTGTGGTGATGCAGAATGCTTCCCCAAGTTTGTCATTTTGGTAAATACTGGTGATGTGCTCTTGTTAGCTCACTTTTATGACATCATCTGTGTGAGTAACCAATTACAGCTCAGTATAGGGTATAAATACTTTCAGATTGTCCGATCCTTTGCCTTGTCATAGTTTTTGTATACCCAACAGTGCGTTTCCTATGTTATTGATATTTTGGTATCTGACTCTGGGTTGTTTGACTATTCCTGATTTCTATAATTCTGACCTTGGCTTGTATTCTCGCATTACTAATCCTCTATTACCCTTTGACTTCTGCTTGTTCACGCTTACTCTTGGTCTGCTCGCAGTCATTTTGTCTATCTGTTTTTTTTAAGGGCTAGTTTGCACCTCTAACCTGGTTATACCTAAGTTTATGTGTTACATTCTGTTACGTGTTTAAAAAGTATTTTGCATACAACTTTGTTATTTTTTTATTGAAAACATAATTTAAAATCCATATACAAAAGCACCAAATCAAGATAAACAAGAAAAAAAAAACATACAAGTGTCCAAAAAAAAATCTATAAATTAAATTGCATAAGTGTCTATTAAATGCTAGGCTTAAATGCTTTGTCTTTGCATATACTGTTCAGTATGGAGGCAACACTGAATACGTTAAGTGGTTTTAAATTGTTGCACATTAGTTTAAACATTAAGTGTTGCTGAATCTATAAAAACTGTTACCAGTCAGGTACCCTTACTGCCGAATTGGCTGTCTATTACTTGTAACTTTCACCTTATGCTATGTCTATGGGAAGAATGAATCAAAAAATAGCGATGGAGCTAAGGTGGGAAGTTAAACAAAGATGAGAGGTGAGAATAGATGAGGTGAAGTATTAAATGAGGAAAGTAAAGAAAGTAGAAGGTAAAATAAGTATAATACCTGAAAAATGAAAGGATTGTCTATGGACTTTAAGAAAAGACATGTCCCAAAAGTTCTGGTGGCCATCCTTGCATAAAGATCTGAAAGGTGTACATTATGGCTTGTACTCAGAACAGGTCTTCACTCCAATTGCCCTCTTGCAGCCATCGCTTGTTCCTGAAAAACAAAACAGCTTGGCTTTATAGTTGGTTTACCATTTTCCAAAGGGTTTACAGTAACCCTGACTATTGTTTATTTTAGAAAGCGTTCTGTTCTGAAACAGTTATAAAATGTTCCTTTTTTTTCCTCTGTCTACCATCCCTAACTAATGGGGTTTTCCAAATGAACTAATCAGTCCCTAGTGCAGAACCCATATTGCTTTCTTTCTCCATTGCAGGACAATTGGTCTGACCTGGGCTAAGATCACCCATAATACTGTGACTCCTGAGGCCTCAGGAAAAAAACGTTTCTATGTCAAGTATGGTTAAAATTCTGGCATTTCGCTTGCATTCTTTGAGAAGCAAGCCATGTGGGCACTAGATAACACTTGAATAACTACCACACTATTTGGGGGCAGGTTCAGACAGTCTGGGAAAAGGCTAGTTCTCCTCAGAAAGTTCAAGCCCCTATGTATCAGGCAGGGGATACAACTTGCTTGTCTACGAAGTCAATATAAGTCTGTACACCCACAATGAAATTGGCTCATCGGTTCATAGACATTTTCAAGGTGCTTATTTGCATCAATCCAGTTTTCCTTGACTGTCAGACCCTTTAACCAGCCTACTCCTCTACATTTATTATCTTCTCTCCAGTTTCTGAAGAAGAGGATCCTGCTTTTCTCCTTTCTTTTTGCCCTACCAAGTGACCCCTTGACTCCATTCCTTCACATTTCTCTTCGGATGCAATCTCTTTCATCTGCAATTGTCCCATTCTTATCTAAAATGATCAATCTCCCTCTTTCCTCTGGTGTTTCCCCTCGTCCTTCAAACATCCCTCATGTCCAATCACTCGCCAAATCCTGCTGCTTCCATCTCAAAAATGTTGCGCGCATCTGACCCTATTTAACCCCTGATATGGCAAAGGTGCTTGTCTACGCCACTGTCCTCTTTCGCCTTGACTACTGTAATCCGCTTCTCAGTTATCTTATGTGCTCCCAACTTGCCCCTTTACAGTTTATAAGGAATGCGGCCGCGAGGCTCATCTTCCTGTCCGCCCACACCTCCCATGCCTCCCCCCTTTGTCTGTCCCTACATTGGGTTCCCGTAAGATATAAAACTCAGTTTAAGATCCTGATACTTGTTTACAAATCTCTACACAATGCTGCTCCGACCTACTTATCTTTACTAATTCACAAATATGTCCCATCTAGGCCCCTGCTGCACTCTGCCAGAGACCTATGTCTAACCTCTGTTTGTACTCCTACCTCTGATGCTCACCTTAAAGTCTTCTCTAGGGCTGCACCGTTCCTATGGTATGCCCTTTCCCTCTCTGTTAGAGTTTCACCCAGTCTCCACTCCTTCAGAAAAATCTTTGAAAACTTACTTCTTTAGGAAAGCATATCAATTAAAATGTGAGCAGCTTTCCCTCCCCACACCCTGATTCCTCTCCTGCACCTGTCATCAAAAGTAAACACTAAGCCCTCAATTACCACTATCCTAGCAACCTACTTTTCTACTCTACCCTTACCTATTTTGTCACATTACCCCACTCCCTGTAGCATGTAAGCTCATTGAGCAGGGCCCTCAATCCCTCTGTTCCTGTGTGTCCAACTGTCTGGTTACAAGTATGTGTCTGTTAGTCCACCCATTCTATAGCACTATGGAACTTGTTGGTGCTTTATAAATAATAATAATAAGTAGAAAAGCTACAATTTCTGGGGAAATTGTGTGAAGTGTTTTTGCCTCCACCAGTAGTCCACAACTGGAGTGGGCGGAGTAACTGGGTGGAGTGGCTTGAGTAACTGTTGTGTGGTTGGAGGGGGTGGAGTAACTGTGGAAAGGTTGGACTGGGCAGAGTAACTTTATGAAACATTGATTAGCTGTATTGTTGTAACATTGTATGTTACTGTTTTTCTGTTACAGGTATAACGAATTGACTAACATGGAAATATATTTATATTTATATCACTTTTGTGCTATCACAACTGTAGGAATGACAGCAGTTTAGAGAATGTGTTTGATCTAGCAGCCTCTGTGTTCCGGAACACTCTGCTGGCTGCTCACACACCTGGGTTCCTATGGCAACTCACTCTACAGCAAGGGCAGAGAAGAGCGGTTAAAAACAAGCTGCTCCAAATTGCTCACTTCACTGGCGGTTGCCATCTTCAAATGGTCGTAGTTTTAAAAACTATAAATCCTACAGCGAAGAGCTTTATATTGTGAGAATCACAAGACCCAGACCTACATTTTGCATAGTATGTCTCTGAAATTTCAAAAATGAAGGTACAGTCGCAGTTTAGAAATTGCCCTTCAAATTTGAGGTGGCTAGAGTGGAGTTTCAATGAATGTCAATGGACGGTGTGAGTTGCAAACAAATGGTCATATTGTGAAAACTATCAAGACTACGGCTTAGCCGTGGACATGTTTAGTGGCAGCAGGTATAGCTGAATGTTTTGATATAAGATATGTGTAGATGGGCTTGAAAATGAGGGAGAGGTGGCAGTTTAGAAATCATTTCCTGATTTTTCAGCTCACACTCTAGTTTTTGTCAGCTTCCACTCTAGTTTTGAACATTCCGCCATTCATTCCTCTGGGACCAATTTCGCCACAAAAACTATGATATTTCTTGAACCATTCGGTGAAACATTCCACAAAGTAATAGCATACCGATTGGGAACCATCTGCACGTTTCAGTATATTAATGTGTATGTAGTGTAAAAACTGTGGGAGGAGTTAGGGTGGTAAATTTGGCTATAATAATAAGAATAACTAGAAAAGCTAAAATTTCTGGGTTAATTGTGTGAAGTGTTCTTGCCTCCACCTGTAGTCTACAACTGGAGTGGGCGGAGTAACTGGGTGGAGTGGCTTGAGTAATTGTTGTGTGGTTGGAGTGGCTGGAGTAACTGTGGAAAGGTTGGACTGGACAGAGTAACTTTATGAAACATTGATTAACTGTATTGTTGTAACATTGTATGTTACTGTTTTTCTTTAACAGGGATAACAAATTGACTAACATGGAAATATATTTATTAAATGTGATAGTGCTCACTTTTGTGTTATCAAAACTGTAGGAATGACAGCAGTTTAGAGAATGTGTTTCATCTAGCAGCTTCTGTGTTCCGGAAAACACATCATCCCAATCATCTATCCTCAGATATATTCAAATAATTTTATTCCCTCACTTGTTCCACATACTTTTAAAACAATAAACAAGCTTATTTGGGCAGGGTTCTCTTCACCTACCATTCCCTTGTCAAACTTGTTTTGTCAGAATAAATTGTTTGCCTTCGTTTATCTATTGTACAGCACCGTGGGAAATATAAATAATTGTAATTGTTTTCTTTGCCCTGGAACTGCCATGCATTCTAAAAATTCCAAATGTTCATCATACTTCTCTACAGAAACACTTACCTGTAATCAATACACCAGTATGCCCCAAACTTCTTCTCCAATGTTGGCAGATATCCAAGAATATTTGTGAGATTCCATCTTGCTCACTAGGGGTAAATTACAAGATTTAGTGCATTGGATGGGTTATCGACCAGAGGTGCGTTCTTGGATTGAGGTCGATCTCCTTGCTCCTCCCCTGGTCTGTAGCTGCCAAACTTGTGTTAAAGAGAGGGTAATGTGAGGTTACCTATTGGTTCTGCGCTCTACACTGACACTAAGTACCATTCCATGCAATATTAAAGCTGGACTCTGCCCTTTTATTCAGAAGTTCCTGTTTCCTGACCTCTGTTCTCCTTGACTTCGGCTTGCCTTATCGTTCTGCTATAACCAATACATACCTATCTATCTCTTCTCTATCTGTGATTCAGTTATTTTCCTTTGTGCTATTCTCTGTGTGTTTGAGTATCATTATCAGTGTCAGTAACAGCCCCGAGGTGAAAGTATTTGTGGCACACTTTTAAGTGGCTGGGGCAGACTGGTTTAAAACTAGCACTAGTGTGGCACTAGCAACTAGCAGGCAAATAATTAAAACGGCCTATGGGTAGCAAGTGGGGGCTTTAATATTGATAAATTGGGGGGTGAGGACGGCAGTGACTCCCTTTGTCAAGTTTTGACTTAAAAAAAAAAATGAATAAGACAACTGAGCCCCTATTTTGACTTATATCTTTTGATTGCATTGGAATTTCAATTAAATTCCAACACAGTTAATAAGAATACTTCTCAAATAGTTTATCTTTATGAAATACTTGAATATCTAACTGCGTTTTGGACTCTTGTTAAATAGGATCTTTCTCAACAGGCTGTTATATAAAGAATCAATTTAAATGTCAATATTCAGAAATAATGAAGGTAGACATCAGATTTGCGGGTTCTTGTGTACTAGCTACCTGTAGAGTAATGTCTGAGAAAATATTAAAAGAAAAATATGTTTATCTGTGATAAAGTCTCTTGTAATATCAACCAAGATTAGTCAATGTCAGAAACCGCATCACTACAACAAACAGAGAAATAATTGTTTCAAATCCTAAAATTATAGCTTTTTTTTTTTTGCAGTATTTGAGATCGGTAAAAGTAAACACTCCAAGAAAGGCTTGGGTAAAGTACACATGACATGAAAAAAAACAAAAGTAGCACAAAGTTAGCAACACACATGCTTTTCACTTAATGAACTTACACACAAATACAATAAATCTTATCAACAATAAACAGTCTGGAGACAGGAAGGTCCTAAAATCAAGCAGTTGTCATAGATACCTTAGGGATGAGGATCCTGAGGACTAACTCACATGATTTATCAACTGAATATCAACTAGGAAAATATAACATTGTTGAAATGGGGCTAGATACTTCAAAATGTATTTTTCTTTTTCTAAGAAAAAGAGGCTGCATTGGCTGCATAGTGTATATCACAGAAGTGTGTTCTATGACATCCAGTGCCTCCAAAAAAAACCAGAAAAATACATTGTTACAGCTGGGAATTAAAACAGATTTTATTGTGATTTTCCTTGTTTCTTTTATCTGTTTGTGCAACATACCGAACACTGTGCAAAATGTTTTTATTGTAACACAAATGTTGATTACTCATTTTTTTCTCCCCACACCCAAATATCCTCAGAACAAAAAAACAAAACCCACAAGAAGTAATGAATAGATAGCTGTAAAAGGTATGAAGCGTGTTGTTTCCAAATTATATGGACCAGAAGGCAAGACATGTTTTAAACTACTATTGAATACTAGGAAGGAATAAATTATCCATTTAAAGGTTCGCCCATTGTTAATTAGCTGATTGTCATTGCAAGCGGCAGTCTAGAGTTTGGATTATAGGTATACTGAAGGGGTGCTGAAAGTTGCCATGCAAGGGATGTATTTTTTTAAGGGTCTGGGGTTGAAGTAGTTATTACCGAAATACAGGGCAATAGACCTCTGAACAGATCACAGAGGACACCATTTCAGTTTGTGCCAGGTCAGTTAATAGAAAACCATGCCTGAATAGTTGACACTGCTGTGTTTGAATATTTATAGTTCAACAGGAACAAAATGTCATTGAATTACACATAGTGAAATAGATTCAATCACGTTATGTAAAAGTTCAATGCCAGTCAAATATTTTGTCATTTTCCCATGAAATGTAGTCGACCTTTTAGAAAACAAATATCTAAAAAAAAAAAACGAAAAATAATAGTTGTCTAATGCCAATTTACTTGTAATAGTTACATTAAAACATGAATTCATTTATTGAAAAATAAAGTTAAAAATAAAGAACAGTAGCCTTATCACCAGAATTAGAGAGAGAGAGAGAGAGAGTGATAAATATGATAGCAAAATAATTGATCTTAAACCATTTTCTGCACATATTTTCAAGAGGGTCTGAGGAAGTTCATGTGATCATAACATTGCTCAATATTTTTATGTACTTAATGCTGTACAAATAAATCTTGCACGTCTGACAAGAATAATCTGTTGTGTTGTAGTTTTTGTTTTATGGGAATTATTGGATTCCCTATTTCCTTCACCAGATAGCCATATCATCCATTTGCAAACTAGGTTGTACATTTGCATGAAAGGCATCTCATGAACACAGGTACTAAACCTTTAGCATATAAACAGGAAGGAAGACAGAACTTTCAAACCAATTTCCATTTTTTCATTACTTCCTGGAATATATAGCTTGGAAGACTGTGCTCTGGAATGTTATACATTGGCCAATGCTTAGTCATCACGCATCATTTTTTTGCTGTATGCAGGATTTTTACTGTGGATTTCATCTTTTTGTGTCATTCTGTGACTCTGCAATTTTAGTAAATAACACCTAAAGATTTGCTCAATTTTTGAAAATCTTTTGTATATTATATCTTAAAATCAAACAGAAATATTGTTTGGTTTTTATTATGTCTAAATACAATGCATTCAATAGACAGTAAAGTATACACTTTTTATTCATTTAATGCTTTTTCTTGCCCTCTGATGAATAACATGGGCATATTCCGATCTACTTCTGTACAACATCAATTCACTATTATTTGTATTCTACCTGGCTTAAAGCTTCTCAGTCACTTCTTAGTATTTCATAAATACATAATTTTATTAAATATTAATTCTGACTGAAATTCTGACTGAAAACTAAATTTAAATTAAATTCCAGCACCATTATGGATCAGCCTGAGGTTGACCATTTTTGACAAAAGATGTCACCCTAACTGGCTATGTCAACTTCAGGAGTCTTGCATAGTGACAGATCTGCTTTAATAAAGATATTAAATAAAACAGACTTTTTCTGTTGATCCTTGTAGGTTACTGGGCCACTTTTGGTAAGCAGAACTGGCGCTGCGGGATGAACCAATGTTGGGTGGTATGCTGATTGGTATGGGGTGCAGTCCTGGTCCTGCTTCCTACCACTGAGCCACATCAGCTTTTGTTATCACCTAGTCATTCCGGTCCTGTTCATCCTGGCATGTCTATTACTCTGGGGGCTGTACCTTGAATTTGGCTGTGCTTCACCTGACCCTGATCAGACATCAGCAGGGTATTTAAACTCAGCCTCGCCCTGTGATCAGGATCAAGTCTTTGATCCTGTTGTGTGTTTCGTACCAGTGGTCCTATCGTTTGATCTGCTACTTATTATTGACCCTGGCTTCTGACTACGTTTAATCTGACCTCTGGCATCCCTTGACTTCGCCTACTCCTCGTTGTTCCTGTCCTCTGGCATCCTTTGACCTCGGCTATCCCTTGATGATCCTGTTGTTGGAGTCCTTGCCTGTACTGCGACTGGGTACTTCATCCTGCACAGCCCCCGTGCACAGACCCACAGGCCAGGTGAATTCTTACCTGACCACCTTGGCCTGTGTCTATCAGCAAGGGTGAGCAACATATCTGCGCTACAGACTCCCAACCCAGGTAAGACCCTGACATACATTCCCTGCAGTGAATTACTTAGCATGTGGTCAACAAATGCCAACCATATCCTTTTTCTACATCATGTGCCCATTTATTTATAGGGATTTACTTCACAAATGTGAGAGTCCAATGGATTACATAATTAAAGAGTTGTATCCTTACATCCCAGGGTTGCTGAGTTTAGAGATTATGTAATGGACAGGAGCTGCTTTTTTTGCCATAATTAAGGCAGGGTTCATAGTTTCACCTTGGTGAGCAGAAACCGGGTGAGTGTTCTGTATAACCTCCAGACCTGCAGTGGCAAGTAACTTTTAAATTGTGGCTAGTGACATGGGAATTTTAAGCCTTGATTAACGAATCAGATCATCCAGTTCCATTTATATAAACATACACTCCACAAGTTTATAGGTGTTTAAGGTGCAGTCTCAGCACCATAACTACTCAGCCTGCTAAAGGGTGATGATGCCAGGAAACCCCTGGCATCATCCTACAGTACGCAATCA
The DNA here is from genome assembly GCA_933207985.1 of Pelobates cultripes. Taxonomy (NCBI): domain Eukaryota; kingdom Metazoa; phylum Chordata; class Amphibia; order Anura; family Pelobatidae; genus Pelobates; species Pelobates cultripes. The sequence goes on from CAKOES020000561.1 coordinate 11,241, forward strand.
AAATGGTTTCAAATGGTTTGACTCTTCTACCTTAACTCCAGTCCAGTTGATTCCATTAACATTATAAAAACAGACTTTTATGGAGGATTGATATGATCAGAATGCCAAATAAAATTTAAGATTAAAAACTAGGAGAGCAGAAAAATCCAAAGCTTTCTAAAACAAAAGTACGACATGTGTGTTCTTTAATTTCTTGGTAGAAGCAAGACACCAGAAGAAAAAGGAACTTGGCAAAATAGTGACAGAAAAGGGAAGAGAAAGCATACGAATAAAGTAAAACAATATGAAAACTACAAACAAAGCTATGAGTCTGGCAAAAGCTTTATTAAAATATAACAATGGCTGGGACATGGTTTGGACGCCAACGAAGATGACTGCATAGAGCGAGTGCTCTGCACCCCGGCCCTCAATAAAGCACTTTAATCAGCCACACCCCAGACTTTGGAGCCGCAAATCTTGCCCCGATCACCCCATTACTGCAGCCGGATGTCAAGCCGCAGACCACTCTAGAAAAGTGGCACCAATGAAGCTCTGTCAGTGGTGGACATGTTTGCAGCACAGAGGCCTGCTGCACGTGGTGTGCCCACGAACACAAGCCCTAGCACAACTCACCCCACGGACCCCCTCCGGACAAAAGACTCCCCACCGGAGGCATCTTCCAGAAATCAAGAGATCAGTCAAGGAAGTCAAACCGGAAATTGCCGCCATAGGGGCTCGAACCACCCGGATTGAGCTACAAATGGGCAACGTGGTGCAGGCTCACAATCGAGCAGTAGACCTCACAAACACACTCCTCACAAGGGTTACAGATCTGGAATTGGAGCTTGAGGACGTCTTCAACCGCTCAAGGAGAAATAACCTGCGCATTAAAGGAGGAGACTATATTTAAAAGAAGAAAAACTACCACAACAAGAGGACATAGTCTTAAATTAGAGGGACAAAGGTTTAAAAATAATATCAGGAAGTATTACTTTACTGAGGGGGTAGTGGATGCATGGAATAGCCTTCCAGCTGAAGTGGTAGAGGTTAACACAGTAAAGGAGTTTAAGCATGCATGGGATAGGCATAAGGCTATCCTAACTATAAGATAAGGCTAGGGACTAATGAGTTTTTAGAAAATTGGGCAGACTAGATGGGCCGAATGGTTCTTATCTGCCGTCACATTCTATGTTTCTATTCGCGGCCTGACGGAATCGGTTGGGGAAGCGGACCTTGAAGAGACTCTAGTCACCTGTTTTAAGCAGAGCCTCCCAGACATCCCAGAACATCTTTGGATGGTGGAAAGGGTACATAGAGCCCTGCGGGCCAGAGGGCCGATGAATAGCCCCCCCCCCCCGCAATGTAATTATGAAGTGGCACTATTACAAGACCAAGGAGGCCATAATGTGCCACAGCAGGACGACCATGAAGGGACTATCCTCCAAATATACCAAATATACCAAGACGTGGCACCATCCACACTCCTTCGGAGAAAGGAGTGGAAGCCGGTCACAGATTTGTTGAGAAACAACGGATTGCGCTTTGCTTGGGGATACCCGTTCAAGATACTGGTCTTTAAATGCCCCAAACCATCGGTGCTACTCCCGTCGACGGACATACCCACATTCCACATTTTTTTAAAACTTGGGCTTGGACCTGCTGGCGGACTTCCAAACCCCACATTCCCAAGCAGGCACACTTGCCATGCTAGCTGAGAACGCTGAAGCACAAGATCTCCAGCGGGACTGACTCTGGGACAGTGAACACACAAGGACTCTGACACAGACCACGCGCAGGCCCTTGCTGGCTCTTGAATGCTTTGAAGCCACATACGTGTGCGTGTGTGTGTGTGTATGTGTGTATATATATATATATATATGCATCATAGTGCATTGTTTTCACTTTAATATGGTCACTGATAATATGTTCACTGATAGCATTAGAAAGGTTGATGAAAATATAGCATAGATTGCTGTTGGATGGGGGTTGGGGGGGCGGGGGGATGGAGAGGTATTGTGTTTATTGGGACGCTCTGGGGTGGGAGGGAAAAACTGCAGATGCAAACACTGCAGACAACCGTACGGCCAAGCCTGATACGGCCAGCAGGGCGGGAAACCCAGGGAATCCCAAAAGGGCGGGAAACGGGCTAATGGTGAGGGGCTTCCATACTTTAACAGTCTTGAATGTATAACCTGCCCCACGGCCGAAGGGCGGTGCGGAGATGCCTCTGATGTGGGCGCGAAAACCGGACGCCTCCCCCTCACACATGGCGCCATAGAACACGCGGCTTCCCTGGCAGCGACATCTTTTTCTGTGAGACCGCACACTGGGCACATAGGCCCTGGTGCGGCCTCACGCTACTACATGGCCGCCCAAACCCCATTTTGCAGATAGGGCAACTTAACACAGCCTACCAGGGCCGTCCACACACGTGGTCAGTCTTAAACACTACCATAGTGCCGTGTGGACCCCCTCCCCCCCCCTCGCTGAACGGGCTCTAAAGGTTGGGGTTTATATTTTTTTGCTCCACTTGAGCCTTGACGTCTCTTAACGTAAACGGGTTTAACAGCCCAAACAAATGTAGGCTCCTTTTCCGCAAACTCAGACGACAGAAAACTGACACAGCATATATTCAGGAAACCCACCTATTACGCACCTCAGGGACACAACTCACAAACCATGTGTACACCAGGGCGTATGCCTCACGGGCACTGTGTAAAAGGAATGGGGTCGAAATACTTATCCATAAAAATTGCCCGCTCACTATAACCCAAACCTATGAGGACAGAGAAGGCCGGTACGTGGTCCTGATGGGCACGCTTCACTCTAATACGTACCACATGATTAACATATATGCTCCCAATGCTCCCTGTAGGGAATTCTGGACTGAACTAGAAACACTGATCCTAGGCGTTCCCAGGGGAATTTTGCTATTAGGGGGAGACCTAAATGCCACACCATGCCACACCATAAACGCACAGAATCCAACATCACCGCCATCAAAGACACACCGGGGCGAATTCTTAACAGTCCTAGGGACATAAACAACGAATTCACAACATTTTATACCTAAGTGTACAACCACTCGACACTTACGACAGCAAATAGAACACCCAACCGCACTCTTAGGAGCACCCATAGAAAACGATGGGTAAACGATGGGGAAAAGCCCCAGGCCCAGATGGGTTTGACGGCTCCTACTACAAAACCTTCAGAGAACAATTGATTCCCCACCTAGCCACCATGTACAAAACCTGGACGGACAATGACTCACCTAACGTTGACCTCTCCACAGCAGACGTAGTCTTAATCCCCAAACCTGACAGAGATAACACTAATGTGGCAAACTATCGCCCCATTTCCCTCATCAATTTTGACCTTAAAGTGTATGCAAAGATCCTGGCCACTAGACTCAATCTCATCCTCCCTAAACTTGTCCATGCAGGTCAAGTGGGTTTCGTCCCTAAAAGACAACTCCACGGAAACACGAGACGAGTAGTGGACTTAATATGGTGGGCTAACAAGAAGTGAACGCCTTCTCTGGTCCTATCTCAGAGAAGGACGCAGAGAAGGCCTTCGATAGAATTCAATGGCCCTACCTTTTTGCTCTCCTCGAGGAAATGCACCTTCCCGCCATGTTCATAAGGGCGACCCAAGCTCTATACACTGCCCTAAGAGCGCAAATGCTAATCCCAGGATCACAGCCGGTTCCTTTTGAACTGAAAAACGGTACCCGCCAAGGGTGCCCCCTCTCCTCCCTCGCAACCGAGGAATTTAAAATCTCGGCATATACCGATGATATCTTACTTACCATTACAGACCTTAGAGAAACTATTCCTCATATCCTCAATATTCTAGACACGTATCAACAGGTATCTGGATACAGAATCAACATAGAAAAATCAGTTGGTATGCCGATAGGGCTCTCAGACACAGACATCCAATGGCTGCAACGTACAAAAGCCTTAAAAATTAGCACACTACCCATCAAATACTTACACAAAACTACGCGGACCTGTACACAGAAAACCACCAAAGACTAATAAACGCCTTACGTAAGGACCTAGACCGGTGGCATGACAAGCCCATTTCATGGCTAGGAAGGTTGCATGCCATTAAAATGAACCTTCTCCCGCGCCTCCTCTTCATCTTCCAGGCGTTACCCGTAGCAGTAACTAAAAATGATCTTAAACCACTACAAACTGCAATTGACAATTTCATCTGGGCTTGGAAGAGGCACAGAATAGCAAGACACACACACTGTATACCCCAAAGTGCAGAGGGGGTCTAGGGCTCCTGAACCTATACCTCTACTACCTGGCAGCTCACCTAGTGTCATGCGGTAACACTTCCGGGTTCGGCACTCCACTGTGCAGAGCCGGACCCCGCCCCCCTCTGACACGGCTCTAACGGTATTTAGGGAGACCGTGCCAGAGAGAGGGTGTTTGGTGATACTGGGAGCTACTTCCGCCAGACTTACCTTTCCACAGGCTCTGGCAATGTGGGTCCTACTTCCGAATATGCATGCCGGCTCCTGGGACACGCCGGCTCTACAAACTCTGAAGTCGTCCTAGCCTTCTGGAATAAGACAAGTATGCTTCATGTTATAGAGGATTACTGGAGAACGGAAACTCACTCACTTTACAAGTGGACGGTATCCCTGAACTATTGGAGGACTACTCGTATTAACCTTAGGTATATCTTTCAGCTGTCTACAATATCATTTAATAATGAACTAATGCTTGCTTACTCAAATCTTCATTGCTTCAAGCTACTAATTGTATGGAGGACAACTCCCATCATGCTTATTCACTATGAACTGTGTCTTGCTTTGCAAATACACTCAGCGCTTCAAACTACTAATTATATGGAAGACAACTCCCATCATGCTTATTAACTATGAACTGTTCTTGCTTTGCAAATATTCTCAGCTACTTGCTTATTGTTTCTATTGAAGATTATTCTCATGAACTTAAATAATATTACTTAATGCATCTCTGAGGAAATACTTATTAATGAACTTTGTGTTGTTGATTACTTGCACTTCTTCTTATTGGATTATTGCCTAAATGCAATTCATTTAAGTTTAACACTTATTAAAACTTCGTTTGAATCAAGTTACCAGCGATTCCCTCTTTTCTTAAAGCTACAGTATTGATACTTTAAAGATTCTCAGTTTCTTCACAATAGTAATTAGGGAGTTTCACAAGCTGAGTTCCAATCCAAATCACCCAAGTAGCGTAACACCTAGCACAAATCATAGAATGGCACTCACCACCAGACACACACAGATGGGTTGACCTAGAAACGCACCTTATGAGCACGACCTACCCCAGTACTGGATATGGGTTCCGAGACCCGACCGCCCAGAGCTACATACCTCCTGCCCTGCCATCCTAAACTCAATTCAGATCTGGAATGCTACAGCACACAAATATGCTCTCACACACCCTATCTCACCACTGACACCTTACTTCCGAAACAAAGCCTTTCCCCCAGGCATGACCCCTAGGGACTTCCGAGGCCTTGAGAACACGGGAGCACAACACTACTGCCACCTATTTCAGGATGGTACATTTCACACCTTTGATGACCTAAAAACAAGGGCCCCTCTAACCAACAAAGACTACTTTCGACATCTCCAACTTCGAGATTTTACTAAGAAACCCAACATAGCAGCAGCGGCCAGAGTAAAGCCCACGTTTTATGAAACATTATGTATGTCCGATGGACCACGTGCTGGCCTCATCACTCGCTTATATGAGCAACTAAGCGCACCCACAAAAGAATCCCAAACACCCTCTTACATATTGCAGTGGGAAGCTGAACTCCAACAAACCCTAGATAGTGGGGATTGGCAAGACATATGGGAAGCAGCTACCAAGTCCTCAATATGTGTCATTCACCAAGAACAGTGTTACAAAATGCTGATGAGGTGGTACACCACCCCCGTCAAATTACACAGAATGGGTAAAACACCCTCAGATGTGTGCCGGAGAGGCTGTGGGGGCAAGGCTACCTACCTCCACATGTGGTGGACTTGCCCGAAAGATTCCCAATACTGGGAAAACATAACTAAACTCTTGACAGAAATATTGAGAAAAAAAATACATCCTGACCCCTGGACTTGCCTACTAGCCAGACCGCTTGACAACCTTCATAATAGAGAGCAAAAACTTGTAAACTAAATTAACCTGGCAGCCAGACATGGCTTCAGGTAGACACTCCACACATAGACAGAGTAATAGGCAACATTAAAGAAGCCTTCCTCATGGACAAACTCACGGCACAGGTACGAGACACATACACACACTTTCTCAAGGTATGGGAACCGTGGGAAGACTATATATTGACTCCTGAGCCCGAACTCCATGCCCCCTCAGAGGGATAGCAGCTACCCCACTTCAACAGACTCCTGCCTCCTCCCGACAGCAGGTCCTACATCTCCCCCTCCCTTTCTCCCCACCCCCCTCCTCCCCCCTCTCCGTCAGTTGCGTCTCTAGGATTCATTTTTAGGGGGGCACATGGAGGGCCAGGGACAAAAGTAGGGGGGCACATTTAACCCCGCTCTCGCCGCAGTTTGACCCTGCCCCTGTCGCATGTTAAGCCCCGCCCCGGACACAATGTGTTTTGTTTTTTTAATAATCCATGGTGGAGGATTCATTATTTTCCACCAGGGATTATTAAAAAAATACAAACACATTACCCTTGATACAGTGCCATAGTTGCCAACATTTGAAAAAAAAAATTCCTAGGACATTTTGCAGCACAGCTATCAATTAGTGTCTGGGGATAATATTACTGGACAGTCAGTGTTCTCTGTATAATAAAGGGTTGTGTGTGTATAATAAATTGGGACACTCAGTGCTCCCTGTATAGTGCTGCTCTCAGTATAATACAGGTCTGTTTGTGTATAATATCCCAAGACAGAGAGCAGCACTATACAGGCAGCACTGACTGCCCCGGGATATTATACAGGCACAGGCCTGTATTATACAGAGAGCAGCACTATACAGGAAGCACTGACTATCCCCGGATATTATATACACACAGATCGGTATTATACAGATAGCTGAGCATACACCCCATGTCCCAATCTCTAGACTACTAGTACCTGTCAACAGCAGCTCCCAGACACGTGTAACAGGGCTAAAGTGTGCGGCAGCTCACACAGATGATTCAGCGGTAAAGTGCACTCGCTGGCAGAGCCAAACTGGGAATCCCTGGGAATCCAAAGCAGCCCTGGAAAAAAAATGTATGCCATTCATACAAGTCAAAATATATATTATAGTAAGCACACAAGCTCACTGACATGCGCAAATAGGCTTACTGACAGACAAAACTCTCTGACTCACACACAAGCTTACTAGAGACAAACTCACTAAACACACATGCTCACTAAATAGAAGCTCACTGACACACACAAGCAGTACAATTTTAACAGAGTTAAGGGCCCTTGGGCAAAGCAATGCACTGGGGCCCTTCCTACACAACAACTCACAGGAATTTTAATTATTGATAGACTGAGTCCATACACACACACAGACCGTTGAGTCTATACACACACACAGAGACTGCTGAGTCCACACACACACACACACACACACACAGAGACTGCTGAGTCCACACACACAAACTGCTGAGTCCCTACACACACACACACACACACACACACTGAGGTCTGCTGGGAAATGGGGCTGTTCTAGGGCATGTGTGTAAGGGGTGCAGTGTGTGTGGGGGACAGTGTGTGAGCAGTGTGTGTGTTTGAAGGTTGTAGTGTGTGAGTGAGGGCGGCAGTGTATGTCAGGGATGCAGTGTATGTGTGGGACAGTATGTGTGTGTAACAGTTGCAGTGTGTGTGTGAGTGTAGGCAATGTGTGTGTATGGGGGAGCAGTGTGTGTGTATGGGGGGAGCAGTGTGTGTGTATGGGGGAGCAGTGTGTGTGTGTATGGGGGGAGCAGTGTGTGTGTGTGTATGGGGAGCAGTGGGTGTGCATATGGGGGGCAGTGTGTATAGAGTGTGTGTGTGTATGGGGGGCAGGTGTGTGTGTGTGTGTGTATGGGGGAGCAGTGTGTGTGTGTGTGGGGGCAGTGTGTGGGGGCAGTGTGGGTGTCTTGGAGACAGTGTGGGTGTCTTGGGGGCTTTGTGGGTGTATAGAGGCAGTGTGTGTGTGTATGGGGGGCAGTGTGTATGGGGGGGCAGTGTGTAGAGGTCCCAGGTGTGTGTGTGTGTATGGGGCAATATGTGTGTATGGGGGACAGTGTGTGTGTGTGTGTGTGTGTGTATAGGGGCAATTATGGGGGACAGTGTGTGTGTGTGTGTGTATGGGGGCAATGTGTGTGTGTGTATGGGGGACAGTGTGTGGGGGGACAGTGTGTGTGTGTGTGTATGGGGGCAGTATGTGTGTATGGGGGACAGTGCTCAGGCAGTGTGTGTGTGTGTGTGTGTGTATGGGGGGCAATGTGTGTTCTGTAATAGTGTGTGTGTGTGTGTGTGTGTATGGGGGGAACCCAATGTGTGTGTATGGAGGCAATGTGTGTGTGGGGCTGGTGTGTGTGTGTATGGGGGGCAGTATGGGGGGCTTGGAGTGTGTGTGTATAGGGGGCAGTGTGTGTGTCACGTATGGAGGCAGTGTGTGTGTGTATGGGGCGAGTGTGTATGGGGTTGTATGGGGGGGCACTATGGGGGAAGTGTGCATGTGGGGGGCAGTGTGTGTGTGTATGGGGGCAGTGTGTGTGTGTATGGGGGACAGTGTGTGTATGGGGGCAGTATGGGGGGCAGTGTGCGTGTATGGGGGGGCAGTATGGGGGGCAATGTGTGTATGGAGGCAGTGTGCAAGTATGGGGGGCAGTGTGTGTGTATGGGGGGCAGTATTACAGCCCGAGGGAATATAATTGAAACCCATGGCCAGCAAGTTGCCGGCATTTGGGGGGGGTCCATGGGGGGGGCACACAGGGCCAGATTACAGGCACAGAGGGCCTGGTGCTGACAATTATGAAGGGCCTAATTACAGAATCATATCGACCAAAAACAATAAAACACTCCCAAGCGTCATGTATCTGATGGAGATGGTGCTGGAGAGATAGTAAACAGCAGCTATAAGAAAACACATACCCTAGGCTAATCTCTCTCTAATTTATGTTTTCATCTTTCAAGCAAAGCCATAACCCCTAACAGCAGTGTCCAGTAAAGCAGGAAGTCAATGGGCATGGTAAAAGGGTGTGCCACTGACACAAATCACGTAACCTGCCAAAAGGGGCGAACATGCTCAAAAAGAGGACATGTCTGCTCAAAGAATTAGAAGGCCAGCATGGCATGAATGCATATCAGGCTGCCTGCAAATCGTGCAGCTGGCCAACTAAGGGCATACTATGCAGACAGCACCCTGAGCTTGGCATAAATGCATCTAATGATGCGCTCACGCAACGCTTTCTAAGGACTGTCCCCTAGCACTCGCTGGTCCACTTGTCTCCTTACCTTCTTACTAGCAGGCAGAAGCTCCTGGTATATAGTTTGGGACAGAGAAAAGCTGTATGTAGTGAGTGTAGAAGAAAGGGAACATGCCACAGTGTTAGAGAGACCAAAGTCAGCATTACCTTAAAGGATCACTATAGGGTCAGGAACACAAAGATGAATTCATGACCCTATAGTGTTAACACCACCATCTAGCCCACCTGGGCCCCTCATGCCTCCATAAATATAGCAAAATATTACTATATTCAAGCCTGAAGCTGTAACTCTGCATGATGTTAGACTCCTAAAAACAAGCAGTCTGCTGACATCATTAGAAGTGGTGGCCTGATCCAATCACAGTGCTTCCCCATAGGATTGGCTGAGACTGACAAAGAGGCAGATCAGGGTCAGAGCCAGCATGATTCAAACACAGCCCTGGTCAATCTGCATCTCCTTATATAGATGAATTGAATTAATGAATCTCTATGAGGAAAGTTCAGTGTCTGCATGCAGAGGGAGGAGATACTGAATGTTTGGATGCATTTTAGGCAGCCATGACCCAGGAAGGATCTCTAACAGTCATCTAAGAAGTGGCCAGTGAGGTTATCACTAGTAGTAATGTAAAGACTGCATTTTCACTGAAAAGACAGTGTTTACAGGAAAAAGCCTGACGGTAATGATTCTACTCACCAGAACAAATTCAATAAGCTGTAGTTGTTCTGGTGACTATAGTCAGGGGAGGGCTGGCAGCCTTAGGCCTGGGGGGCAAAACCAGTCAAGAGGCCCATTGCACCACCAAATCAGTGCAATGGTGCCCACCTTTTCCTGGATTTATAACTGGATATTGATGTTATGCTAATCAGTAGCTCTTTGCCATACCCGCTCCTTCACGGCTCTGACTTTCAATGTTGTCAGAGCGCAGGCTGAGAATCTCTGAGCCTGTGCTCTGACTCACTAACTGAGCGTCGGAACCACGAGGGAGATGCTATAATCTGACTGCACCTACTGCTGGTGCGCACCAGTGGACCACCAGCGAATCGTTTAAATTGAATAGGCTGGTGTCCCCAACTTGTGAGCTGTGTTGTCCGCCGGGCGCCTCTGTTGTGATGGCACCCTGCGTGACCGCACAGCGTGCACACCCCAATGGCTGGCCCTGCTGACACACACTGATGTTACTACTTAGAAATCCCTCAATATTAATACAGACAGCAGAGTAAACACCAATAAACTGTGGAAACAGATCTGATCCCATCCAAATTTATAAAGATTTGCTTACTGGATTTGTTGTAAGATTAAATCATGCCTCCTCCTCTCTCTCCCATGCGCTGCTCTGTAAGCTGGGAGGAAGTGAAGAGTAATCACAATCTCTCAGCACAGTGGCACCTGTGGCTGCATGGGGAACAGCTGTATTTGCCGCCCCCCATGTGACATCACAATGCCCCACCTATATGAGCTGCCATACGAACTAACGCCAGTGCTGCCCACAGTGTGTGTTTACATTAAAAAGCCTGCAGGGACCGGCTATAGATACCAGAACCACTTCATTAAGCTCCAGTCGTTCTGGGGACTATAGTGTCCCTTTAATGTAATGAAAATTATAGATTAGTGTCACTAATAATATACTAGATTGCCTACTTACAACCAAATGAGGATGATGATGGGCTGCAGTTTGGCTCCACTGGTCTGGTGTAGAACAGGATCTCTGGAGGCTGTTTGCAACTGTGGTCACAAAATTCAATGTTCTGGGAGAATTGGAAGCAGCTCCATTTTTGGAAGGGCCCCTTACACAGCTCAAGGTCTGGGCCCCAGGGCCTGACGGTGAGTATGCCCACAAGGCCCACTCATAAGTCCACTTATATGTTCCACCCACCCATGAGTTCGCTCACAGGGAGTGGAGTGTGTAGGGGATGTGTTATGTGTTATTGTAGAGCAGGGGTTCTCAACGTTAGTCCTCAGGACCCCCTACCAGTCCAGGGTTTAGGGATTACCTGGGTGTGTCTAAGGTGTTTTTTCCCTTTTTCTAAACACCTGAGACACACCCAGGTAATCCCCAAATCCTGGACTGGTAGCGGGTCCTGAGGACTGGGTTGAGAACCCCTGTTGTAGAGGATCTAATATGTGTGCTTATGGTATGTAGTGTATAGGGATACCAGTTTGTGCAGGTGATGCAATGTGTTTGTGTGTAGTGGAAGCAGTGTGTATTTGTGTATAAGGGATGTATTGTGTGTTTCTGGTTGTGTGTAAGGGATGCATTGTGTGAATCTGTGTTTGTATGCATAAGGGATGCAAGGTGTGTGTCTGTAAGTGTGTGTTAGTGATGCATTGTGTTTCTGTGTGTATGTAAGAAAAGCAGTGTGTGTGTGTAAGTATTTGCATTATGTGTTTCTGTGTATGTGTGCAAAGGATGCATTGTCTTTGTGTGTAAGTGTTGCATTGTTTGTGTGTAATGGATGCATTGTGCGTTTCTCTGTGTGTAAGGGAAGCATGTTGTGTTTCTGTGTGTGTAGGGATGCATTGTGTGTGTGTATGTGCGTAGTGTCCTCTCCCCCCTGTGTCCTCCTCACCTCCCTCTCCCTGTGTTCTCCTCACCACCCACCCTCCCTGTGTTCTCCTCACCACCCACCCTCCCTGTGTTCTCCTCACCACCCACCCTCCCTGTGTTCTTCTCAGTCCCCCCTTCTCCTCATCTCCCCTTCTCCTCACTCTTACTCTCCCCCTCCTCCTTGTGTTCTTCTTACCCCCCGTTTTTCAAACCCCCCTTCTTCTTCTTACTCCCCCTCCTCCACCTTCTGTTACTCCCCCCTCCTTCACTTACTCCCTCCCTTCACTTACTCCCCCCATCTTCACTTACTCCCCCCTCTTTCACTTTCTCCCCCCCATCTTCACTTACTCCCCCCTCCTTCATTTACACCCCCCATCTTCACTTACTCCCCCCATCACCACTTACTCCCCCCATCTTCACTTACTCCCCCAATCTTCACTTACACCCCCATCCTTCATTTACACCCCCATCCTTCATTTAC